>JAFEMH010005174.1:0-174433 GCA_022495995.1 Adenophora triphylla var. japonica | reverse complement strand
CGGACATTACCGAGAAAGTCTCAGAAAGCCGTCATTCGCTCAAGCGAAACTGCGAAAGATCCGTCAAGGCGAGAGAGACGAGACTTTCCGGTATTGCCTTGACTATAATCCGCATCGCTCGTGCGTTGTAAAGGTCCTATGACCCGCTAGACCCGATAGGAGCGTTCTTTACTCTCGGTCGGTGGGATCCGCGTGCCCTATAGGACCCTCGCCGGGCTGTCCACCACAGGAGGTGAAATACGAGGTGGAATACGAGGGGCTTATAGACGTAGTGACGGAACCCAGCTGATCCAGGATCTAGAGTAGTTGTGAAAAAGAAGGGCAAACCCCTTTTCCAACCAAATAGATATTAATAAAAGACAACATTTTTAAGTAAACTTGAAGATTCTAATTTGCATATTGCACAGGCCTTCGGCCTAAACACCTACCCCGAGTCTAAACCTTTCCTATCCCTTTCCCGCGAGAAAGAAGTGGGTGAGAACACCGGGTCGGCGACTTATTAGCGCGAGAATCCTCGGACAGGTTCGCGAGAATCCTCGGTTTCGAGAATCGAGAATGGCCGATTTGACGAGAGAACGATCTTTGGTTTGGGTAACCGAGATGGCTAAGGAAGAAGAGCTAGCCTATAACCAATGCCCTCCCCATCTTCATATAACCCATTGCCAAAAGCTGTCCCTTCTCAGTCTTCTCCAATACCCCAAGTGTTAGGGTCCCGACACCCTCGCTTCCTCTGCATCCCCACGGGACCTTTTTCCTCCTTTCGGCTGAGCCTACTTTGGAATCCCCGGTGCCGGTTTGACCTTTCCAATTTTGTGGCCTTTGTGAATTTGCCTACCTCTCGGACGGCTATAGTGAAGAGTCGATCGGAAACGAGAATAGGAATGGATGGATTTACAGCGATGATGACGGTTCGGTAAAAGGAATGGACTTGGAGCCAACGGAAGTGAAACCCGAAGGGCAAGATGAGGTAGAAAGCCACGGACACGGAATAGGGGATGAAATCACTTCAAAGTGTGTCTGCGGCCTATGCGAAGGCTAGGAGAAGGATGCTAGCTTAGATGAGGTAGTGTATGAGTCCTATATCCTAGAGTTCAATACTCCGGTACAAGGACTTGGTAGGTGAATGGAGGAACTTGATCGAAGCTTTAGCCAAAGAGGGAAGTGGGCTCCGCCCACCGATGCAGAACATGTAAGCGTCGCCGAAGCCAAACTCTCATCGGGAAGGGTAGACTCTATCACGGTGTTAGTAGTCACTCCACGAAACTTGGTACGAAGAAGAATGTATGGATGCCTTGGAAAGAGTCACGAGTTTAGAGGCGACCCCAGTCCCTTTATGTCCTACGATGATAATGATGTTTTCTGGTAATCCCTAAGCAGGAAGAGTACGAGATACCCCTCATATGGCGTCAGTATCCCGACCTGCTTTTGCCCTCATTGGTCATAAGAGCCAAGGCGAAAGTTCCCACGAGAGCTACTGTAGTGACACGATGAAGACACGGTCGAAGTGCCGGAAGGGACAATAGAGGAGTGGTTAGCCCGAAGCCAAAAGCCCGGAAAATCTCTCTCTGACGGTAAGGAAAAGGAACCCGCCATGAGGTTTTGACCCCGAAATCCTTATTGATGATGGAATTTCCCACTTGAAAATGTTTGGCCAACGTCAAAGATGCCGTCGAAGAGTTGACCCCGGGGAAAGAAAGGACATGCTTGGCGGTGATGAGAATGTGATCCTACTCTGTTAAAGAAGTTGCTAGGTTCGGATGAGAAAGCCATTTGCCAAGCTCCAAACTCCGGAAGTGATAATTCTTGTTGCATCTTGACTTTGAAAAGTTTGAATGAGACCGTGAAAGCTTTAAACGGAGAATGTGAAGTTGAAATCAGCCGGTCAAACTCGAGAAAAGGTCAAAAGCCGGTAACACAGGACCCGGTTCGGGAAGCCGCCTATGCTTCGGCGGCACCGTCAATCGAGATCAATCGGCAGAAATTGGCCATACGCCGGTAAGAATCCGCCTACGACTTTGAAAGAATTGACGAATCCTCCGGTAGGAATAATGACCAAGGAAAATCCAATGTCTATGTGATGACTCGGTGCAGGCGGATGAATGTTGAGCGGCCTAAGGGTGACAAAAGAAGCGCCGTCTACGAGCCAAAAACGAGATAAAAGACCTTATAAGCCGGAAGCGAAAAGCGACTACGATAAGGAGGATCCAGTCCTAACTCGGTTGAAGTGTACCCAAGCCAATATCTCCTTATGGTCCCTGTTGACCTCTTCATACCCTCATAAGTTGAAGCTAGAAGAAAGTTTGGCCAAGACCATGGGTGCCCATAGCGTCACCCCGGATGAGGTCGTCCCGAAATGATTGGAAGCATACACTATGGAAATATCATTACCTTTAATGACTTGGACACACGCCAAAGTATGGGGCTAGCCATAATGAACCCCTTTACATCACAGTCCGGTTAGAAGAGCGTCGATTACCACGGGTATTAGTCGATGGAGGTGTGCAATGAATTTCTTGCCGGCTAAAATGATGGATTTATTGGATGCGAAGCCAACGGACTTAAAGCCTTCTAGTCGGACTATTAAGGCCTATGACTCCCTTTGCACGATCGGTTTTGGGGATCGCCACTCTCAAAGATGTGGTTCGAAAAAAGGTCATGGACGTTGACTTTCAAGTTATTGATATTCCGATTTCATTTCTTGCCTTCTTTGGGACGGCCTTGGATCCACCGGATAAACGGGGTAGCCTACTACTTTGCATCGGTGCGTCAAATTTCGGTCGAGTGATGGAACTATCACCACCATTTATGGAGACAGAGTGTCACGGTAGAAGGAACCAAAGACTGGGATATCCCGATATTGGAGATCAAGCACGATGATGAAGGGTTAGCATTGACCCAGGATTCTCCGTAGCTTCTTCTAAGGCACGAAGTGTGTTGCCCGACCTCACCACTACTTCCGATAAAATCCACTCCTGCCATGAGAATGATGTGAAAAATGGGTTATCTTCCGGGACTTGGATTGGGTAGAAGACTTCAAGGTCGTAACACCATCATTGATGTGAAGGAGCAGAGACTACGAGATATGGCTTGGGGTACAAACCGAACTCTCGGGATGCGGAAAAGCTAAAGGCACGAAAGGTGAAGGGGTCCGGCTCCATCCTTACCGTCTGTCTACGACCCATTACTTTACAAAAGGAGGGACACAATATGATGAAAGTGATCGCCGGATCTCCTTGCGTGAAAACCATACGAGAACCTTGAGAAAGTTAGGGGAAAGCCGGCCCGATCCTGTTCGAAGAATGTTCCTTGATTTGCCGAGATATCCACAGGGCTACCACTACCGTTCGAAGATACGTCTTCAAAGGAAATCCGGCCGATGTCAAAGAGTGGCATCAGGGACAATGGACTTCTCCGCCTTTGAGTTAGCTTCTTCCAAAGATCGCCCGGATAGAAGGCTGCCGGCGGTGAAGACAGTCGGTGGGGTTTGCAAGAGTTGTTTGACGAAGAAGCACAAATCCCGAGACTTGATTGACTTGATTCGAGACGATGAGATAGTTGCCGTTATTGGAGACGATGGTGAAAGTCATTTTGATCCTCGCACTTTGGTGACTAAGACAGAAATGCCATTGAAGAATTGGGAGACATTCTCAGGGCCGATAGCCAGTCGTGACAAATGATCACGGAGCTTGGATTGGTACCCCGTCCTTCTCAACCCGGTCGTGTCAAACACCCTGTTGTCTATTCGGTCGAGTCGGGAATCTTTGAATTCCAGTCCTCGAGTCATCCGAAGGCCTCACGCTGAGGATTATGAAAATGTAATCGATGTCATCTTTCCCCTTATTTTGAATGAAATGATAAATCTTTACGATTATCCTCTTATTGCCAACTTAACAAATGATAAATTAACTCAAAACTTAACAACGAGTTAATAATGAATCATTTGAACAAGATGCAAACACACTAAACGAACAATACATTAAAGAAATCTTTAGCGGGTTTCGGAAAAAAGGAAAACCGGGCCCAAGTGCCGAGGAGGTTTTGATAAGTGTGAACTTGGGTACTATTGAGGAACCTAAAGAGACACTGATTGGAAGCTTCTTCCCGAGGTTGAAAGGGACAGATTGATCGAGCTGCTCGGAGAATACGTCGACGTGTTTGCATGGTCATACAAGGATATGCCGGGGCTAGAACGGTTCGATAGTAGAGCCACGAAATCCCTCTAGCACCGGATGCTAAGCCGATGCGGCGAGAAAGATCAAGCCGGAATGGTCTCTACGGGTCAAGGAAGAAATTGAGAAGCTACTGCGGGTAGGGTTCATCGAGTCATTGAATACCCGACATGGTTGTCCAACATCGTGACCGTAACCAAGGCCAATGGGAAGGTGCGCCGCTGTGTGGATTTCCGAGATCGAACAAGGCCACCCCCAAAGACGACTACCCTACGCAAACATAGACATCTGGTGGACTCCACTTGCCAACTACGAAGTCAAATCCTTCGTTGATGGTTTTGCGAGCTACAACCGAGATCAAGATGGCCGAGGAAGACCAAGAAAGACGGCCTTCACCACACCATGGGGAACCTCTTTGTTATACTGGTAATGCCATTCGGGCTCAAGAATGCCGGGGCTACTTACGAAAGGGCGGCGACCAGCGCTTTTCATGACATGATCCACAAGGAGATTGAGGTCTACGTAGATGATATGATAATCCACTCCAAAGGAGAGGGTGGGCAGCACTTTGTTGACCTACGAAAATTCTTTGAGAGGTTGAGACGGCATTCCATGAGACTAAACCACCCAAATGCACCTTCGGAGTGACAAGGGGAAAAGTGCTTGGGTATATGGTCACAGAGCGAGGTATAGAAGTTGACCCCGAAAGATCAAAGCCATCATGGATATGAGGCCACCTCAAACCCGGACGGAAGTCAAGAGCTTCATGGGTAAATTGCGGTACATCGGCCGTTTCGTCAATCGGTTGACCACTATGTGCGAGCCCATCTTCAAGCTCATGAAGAAGAATGTGGACACAGAATGGACCGAAGAATGCCAAGATGCCTTTGACCGAGATCAAGGCATACTTAGTACATCCCCAGTGTACTATCCCCCACATAGACGAAGCCTCTTGCTCTATCTCACATTATCACTGAACACGGCAGTTGGAGCTATGCTTGCCCAAGAGAAGAAAGACTCTCGGGTAGAAAACGCCATTTACTTTGTCGGCCGGAAGCTACAGGGAGTGAGCTCAATTACTCGGCATGTGAAAAGACACATGCGGGGCGAGTGCAGGTAGTCGGCAAGTTGAAGCATTATATGCAAGCCCACCTGTGAATTTGGTCTCGAAAATGGACCCCATCAAGTACATCTTTGACAAGCCTTCCCTCTCGATGCGTTTAGCGAAGTGGTCCTTCTTCTTGGCGAGAATACGACATCAACTATGTGACCGGAAAGGCCATCAAGGGTCAAGCATTGTCGAGATCACCTGGCGAACTTCCCGATAATGAAGAGAGGGCACGAACCCCAATTCCCGAGATGAAGGGATCTTTGCGGTTGAGCCTGAGAATAGATGGCAATTATTCTTTGACGGAGCCGCTAACAAAAGAGGAAATGGTGTAGGAATGCTATTGGTCGATCCGAAAGATGAGCATACCCCCATAGCCTTCAAGTTGAACTTTCTGCCACGAACAATGTCGCCGAGTATGAAGCTTTGCATTGCTAGTTTGGAGGCTGCCTTAGAAAGAAATGTCAAGGAGCTCGAAGTTTACGGAGACTCCAGCCACTGATCATCAACCAAGTCTCCAACAAGTGGAAGGCTGTGGACCCTAATCTGCAACGGTATCATGCCCATATGGAGGAGTTGACCGGACGGTTCGAGAGAAGTGACTTTCCACTACTTGCCGAGGAAAAGAACAGTTCGCAGATGCCCTAGCTACTCTAGCCTCATTGGTAGAGATCCCGAGGGAAAAGCCATAAAGCCCTTCAGAGTGGGTAGAAGAGAAGCCCCAGCCTTCTGTTGTGAAGTGGACACAGGACCCGAGCCTATAAAGGAACCTTGGTACAATCAGTTACCAATTCCTCAAAGACGGAGAGTCGGCTTTCGAGAGACGAAGAAGGTAGACCAAAAGAAGAAGTCAGAGCCAAAAGCTTGCGAGCCACGAAAGGTTGGCCTCCCATTATGTCATCCTAGGAGGCAACTGTACAAGAAAGCGGTATCAAGGACCGCTCCTCTTATGTGTCACTCAAGAAAGAGCGAGAGAGTTGATGACCGAAGTCCACAATGGTCCTTGCGGTCCTCACATGAATGCCGTGAGCCCCGATGCAAGTGATCCTCGAGAATGGGTTACTACTTGGATCTCCATGGAGACAGTGCGTCAGCACGTCGAACTGCGACAAGTGCCCGGCGGTTTGCCAACCTCAACCATCTCCCACCTCATGACACATGTCTTGCATGACGACTCCTTGGCCGTTTCCAACTTGGGGCATTGACGTGATAGGGAAAGTAGCCCCGACGAGGAAGCAATGGACACGAGTTCGTGTTGGTAGCCATCGACTACTTCACCAAGTGGGTAGAGGCCAAGTCCTACAAAGTCCTCACTTCCAGAAAAGTGGCCCGATTCATCAAAGAAAACATAATGTGCAGATATGGGGTGCCCAACGCGATCATTTCGATAATGGATCACACTTCGAAGGAGGCTGCGATAGGCGCTGTCGAAATTCGAGTTACTCGCCACAAGTCGTCCCCGTACGGACCTCGAGACCAATGGAGCCGTGGAAGAGCGCTAATAAGACACTCGAGCGGATCATCAGGAAGATGGCCACCCGTGGTCGTGATTGGCCCGAAAAAGCCGCACCTAGCACTCTGGGGCTCTGAACGTCTGTCGGAAACCTGGCCACGGGAGAAACTCCTTTTGCCCTAACTTACGGGATGGAAGCGGTGTTACCGGTGGAGTTGGAAATCCCGTCATTAAGGGTCCTCTGGAAAATAGTGTCAACGAAGTAGAATGGCTACGGCCGGCATGATGAATTGGCCTTGCTCGATGAGAGAAGGCTCAAAGCCATGGAGCACACCCGAGCCTACCGCAGGCGAATGGCGGAGCGTTTGATAAGAAAGTCAAAGCCGAAACATCAAAGAGGGTGACTTAGTGCCGAAAGTAAAGCCCCTACGAGACAACCCCACAGGAAAATGGGAACCCGTTTGGATCGGCCCTTATGTAGTGCGAAGATACTTGTCGGGAGGAGCAATGAAGCTTGCGAGACTTGGATGGCAATCCCTTTGTCCACCAGGTCAACGGTGATAAACTCCGAAGATACTATGTTTAATAATAAAAAAAAAAAAAAAAAAATCTTAGTGCAAAAAGAGTAATACCCGGCTAAGTGAAAAACCCAAAAAGGGCGGTCTAGGCAAAAACAGGGTTGCACGAGAAAAAAAAAAAAAAAAAAAAAGACTTAGTTTTGTTAGTTCACCAAAATGAACTACGAAGACTGAGCCCCTTAGCCTTTCTTGTAAAAGGGGAACGTAGGCGGACCATATATGGTTCGGTCTAAACAATAAAAAAGGGCAATAAAGCTTCCATAAAGTGCGTCCTTAGCAATAAATAAAAGGGTATTTCGGTTTTCATAAAACGGGTCCCAAGTAATAAGACATTTGAATTTCCATGAAACATGTCTTGATTAATTTCTAAAGTAATATTTCTTGTTCATTACAAGTCAAAAATTTCTTGATGAGTTCAAGCACGGTCTACCTCTTGACTCGCTAACCCGCTAAAAAAGATCTAAAATACAATAAAATGCCTAAATAAACTAATGTGTTTGCAAATGGCAATAAGAGGATCTTGAGAAAAGACTTGTCGATCGTCATTCGCCGAGTCTTCTTCGTCTTCTTCCCTTTTCCTCGGCCTCGTCGAGTCTTCTTCCTTTTCTTCTCAATAATGTCGGTATCCCTCATCCCGACCTCCTGGTATCCCCACTGGAGCCTCTACCAACCCCGTGTCAATAAGCGCTCTCTCCATACGAGCACGAGTCCGTATCTCCTCCCTACGAGACTCGATCAAATGAGCAACCTCGGACAACCTCTTGTACCGAGCCTCCATGTCCACGACCAAGTCACCTCGATTGGTTATGGCAACTCGCCTTAGCCACGGTCTCCCTCGTAGTCCTACTCGAGTCGTGGTCGGCCCCAATAAAACTCGGCGTCTATCCTCCAAGATAACCCGAGTCGCTCCCATCTCCCTCTCGTACCGGTCAAGTAGACAGTGGTCAAGATCGTGCTCTTCCTGCTCCTAAAGATAGCCACGGGTGGGAAGCGGTGTATGTCCAAGCCCTCGAGAAAAAGTGAAGGCCGGTGGGTCCCTCATGTCTAGAGACATCACCTCCATGGTCCGGATGTCCTCCCGAGTCACTCAAAGGCTCTGTAAAGCCCCAAACCGCTCGGATACCAAGCGGGGTATGTAGAAGGATGACCGGCGAGAATCCTGGAACCCTCACGGCATAAGACTCCTGAAATATCCTCACAGTACGCAACCTCCGGTGTGGTATCCACCAACGGATGTCCGAAGTGGATAGCCTAGCCATCATCGCCTCCTGGCTACCCCGGTCTGTTCGCCTAGGTGCACCTCTCCGAGAAATCACCCAAGGGCACCGAGTCGGCAAAGCCCCGTGCAAAGCCCCGAGCCTCTCCCCGTGCCTACAAAGTCAACACACGGACTCCCGGACCTCATGAAATGGTCTCCCGAGCCATCCTGTCGATCCCATGCAAAGTCTCCCCAAAACCAAAGTGGGACGATATCCTTCCCAGCCACGCAGTCTCGACCATGTCCAGAGACCACCGTGACAAATCCCCACGGACTCAAAGAAGAACAGTAATGTAAAAGACGCAAAGGATAAATGCGTCCATAGCCACCATGGTAGCAGCCATAGCCGGAGATCCAAACCTCGCTCGGGATCTCGGAAAGGGTCAATCCCGTCCGAGGCTACCATCATCTCCTCGCCTCTCCTGCAGGAATCTGCAGAAAAGATGCAAGCTTTACCGCCACCGGCACGTCTCCGATCAGCGGAATAGATATAGCCTCAGATCTCGGGACCCCAATCAAGGCTCAAGTCTTCGTGCGTTGGGACGATTTCGTTGTAAGAAAAGCAAGAAACATGTCTCCGGGACGTCCTTAACTTTGTCGCGTGGCTCTCAACAAAGGTCCCAATCGGGCGGAGATCCCTCAAATGCCATAAAGACTTGATCTTGAAGGAAGAATCAAGCAGCCCCTTGTGATTTTGGAAGTTATGTCTCGCCCAAGATTGAAGACCGGACAGAAAATGGTCTCTCTTCCCCCTTTGTAGTCTAACGGGCCTCTCCATCGCAAAAGTGATCAAAGGTGGTGTCTTTAGGTCCAAAATATGCCCTGGGAACAGTTGAAACAAGTTTGGGTTGAAAATAAAATGAAATGGCCAAGCTTTGGTTTTATTCAAAAAATGACCAGTCCAGACAAGGCCGTGAGCCGCACGGCCTCTTTTGCCCTCAAGGCCATGCCGCACGGCTTCATTTGCCCGATGTAAATTAAATCTGCAGCAACCAAAGTTGCTGCCCTAGGGAGTTTTCACCCCACTTTCTCAACCAAAACCCGTACAAAAACATGTCCAAGCCACCCAAGCAGCTTTTATATCATTATATATTATTTTGGCCCGGTTTCCCCCAATTCCAAGCAAAAAGTCGCCCGAGGCTCGATAATATGCAAATTGAAAAAGCATAAATTAGAAAAGTAAATAAAGCGTAAATACAATGACTTCGCCCCACCGGCGTCAAAATAAAGCAAAAAATAAACAAAGTGTGCATAAAAAAGTGTTCATTGTTTGTTTAGTTCCAAATCTACTCTAGAGACCTCCTAGGCCTCCGATTCTTTTTCCTCCTCATCACTGCTCACCTCATAGACGCTAGGCTCTCTCGGCACGTCCTCCCGGTCGCTCGCATCGGAAAGAGGGATGTTTGTCGTGCTCGTACTCCGCCACCGCTTCCAAGATATCAGCATTAGGACCTCGCCCCGAGGCCCGGCACCGGATGAGTACTCCGAAGCCGAGGAAGAGGATGTTGCGCCCCGACATGCCTCCTTTTGCGCACTGTGCTCCTGCACGCTTGTTGACGCTTTAGTAGCGTAGGGCCGCCTTCTTGACCAAGGATCGGCACACGTCTTTCCAACCCTGTTACCGCCCGACCAACCTCATAGGTGCGAGCCGGAACCCGAGAAAAGAATAGAAAATCTCGTAAAAAAAATCTCGTAGAAATTGCAAAAAAACGAAAATCCGAAAGCTAAAAAGGGAATAAGACCCTAAGAGTATACTCACAAAGGCTATCAGTGGCAGTGGTATCTTGGGGCTCCCTCGTGTCGGGGACGGGAATCCTCATCCTCCTCGGTACTCCGTGTACGACGTATGAGAGGTGTGCAGGAGGGATAGGCGGGTCAAGAGGCTCATCCTCCCCATATCCCCGAGTGACCGCCGGCTTCGCTCGCCTTCGTGGCGTCCTCGTGCGCCGCTCCACAAACACAAACAGTAGGGGGTACCCATGTCAAAATACTCCTCCGCAGCCTATACCTCCCCGGTACCTCTCAATCTCATCCGCCCGCGCCGCCGGGCCGCAGATCCGTGCCGGAGGATCGTGTGGAGTAATGGCGTCCAATGGAGGGACATGACCATCTTGCCTCGAGAAACGGTCCCCGTATATATGATGTCGCAAGTCAGCCCTGAGCCACCTCCTCTCGCCTTGTCACCTCAATAGCATCTCCCAAAGAAAATCTCCTGATACCGCCCCAGGGGTAGAAGTCCACTCCATCCGGTCCATCCTTATTGAGCACAAGGCTTCACCATCTTGTAGTCGAAAGTGATCCGGGTCTTCCCCGTGAACCTATCCCTCACATCTCCTCCAAATAACCATCGCAGGGAAAATGGTGATATCACTCTCTTGGTTCCAAGGAAAGAACCCGATCACCTCGCAAAACCAGCCTCGCATGTTCAAAAACATCAAAAAGGTCATTTTTCTCATAAGAAGTCTCAAGACGTAAAAGAGAAAAGAGAAGAGAAAGAGAGGCTACCTCAAGGGCAAATGAGAAGCGATCCATAGAAGCCTTTGTTTCGATCGTACATGTCCAGAGAGAAGTATAACTCACCAATCCGGCCTCTCCCCAAGAGACCGTCCCTATACCATCCACATCAACCAAAGAGTCAAGGAGGCAAGTCATGGCTAGCGTCCTGCAATTAGCAAAGATAGTGACCGACAAAGATCAACCACACGAAAGCTCTAACCACTGGTGGCCAATCACGTCACTACCAAAGAAAGTCCCGCATGCGATTCGGGATCGCCACCTCGACATTCCTCGTCTCCATACCCAATCCCTTGGGAATCAGCTCAAATCCAACCAAAGCTCGGAACTCCTCAGCTGTAATGTGGTCTCTCCAAGTCACGGGCCTCCCGGTGAACTGCAGCCGCAATCGCCGTAAAATCGGCAGGAGTCACGTAAGCTCTCCCCACTCATGTGGAAACTATGAGTAGAGTCCCACCAAAACTCGAAAGAGCCCGAACTGTGCCCTTGCTCTCGAGGTGATGTGAATCCCCGTGCCGATGGCCTCCACAAACGCGTCCGCACCGGTAGCCCTCACCAACTCTTTAGTGGTTCACCCCATTCTTCTCAAAATCCGGCATCCTCTCGCCAAAGATTCACCGCTATCTCGTATGGTCCCCTAGACTTGTTCTCTGTAGACAAGCACATCAAAAAGAAGTGTCAGTCCTTCATCTCATTTCAAAAGCATGCATATAGTCACAAAAGTGCACATATTTTTTCAAAAGAAAAGCATTCATACAAGTCTTTTTAGCATCTTTTGCATCAAAAACGTGACTTTCATCATTTGAAACACGTCATTTTAAGCACGTTGCTTTCCTAAGGCACAAAATCATAATTTTCACAATTCTTTGCACATAAGCATTATTTTTCAAATAAAATGGCATGCATGAATCATTTTCATCTTCCAAAATCATGTTTTCTCATTGAAAATCGAATTTTGACCTAGTTCTAGCACAAGGCAAGAACTCCGTCTCATATTTAGACAATTCTCATTCTTACTTCATTTGCGAGAAAAAGTGAGTCATTCTCATAATTTTCATCAAATAAATTGCACATGCATATTCTTAGCCTCATAGGTTGTTCATGCATCTCAAAATCATTCAAAAATCCTAAGAAAATCCTAGAAAATTCCTAAGTTCGGGTTAAGCCCTAAATTATTCAAAAATCAAGCAAAATCATCGGATTTGAGCCAAATAAGAACGCTTACCCCAACCGATCGCGGGTTCGTCGATTTGTTCTCTCCTCCTTCCCGGATAGAGCTCCGATGGAGGCGTGAGAAAGTCATACCTCCTATCCGTCTGGACAAGCTCCTTCCTCTTCCTTTGAGCGGCCGCGGAGACATTCCTCCTTGCTTGTCTTGGTGCCGGATCCATCTCAAATCAAGGGAAGCAAGGGAATTCAAAGAATTTCGAAATTCTTTCTTCTCTCCTCTCTCTCTCTCTCGCCGAATGGGCGGCAACAATGCCCAATAGCCCGTTCAAATCTGTTTTAAATAATCTGTAAAAAAATCAGGTTTCCAGCTGCACGGCTTCTTTTTCCTTCCTCTCATGCCGGGCGGCCTCTTTCGCTCCGAGCAAAAATTACGATTTTGCCCTTGGACTTTCCACTTGGGCCTCCAATCCTCGTTATCCTCTAACCGAGATAACACCCTCTTCGTAAGATATCCCTTATCTCCTAAGCAATCAAGCTCTATTCCCAAATCACCTCCGTTAATTTCATTATAACGGGATAACGTTAGGTGACAACCTCCGAATTGTCGAGTTCTTCTTAACTTAAGCTACCTCGTCATGAATAGTGACGTATGCTTAAGTCATTCAAACTTTGGCAACCCATATCTCGATTCGAAAGAGATTGAGACGTATGCTCAAGTCATTGGCAACCCATATCTCCGATTCGAAAGAGATTGAGACGTATGCTTAAATCATTCTAGCTTTGGCAACCCATATCTCCGATTCGAAAGAGATTGAGACGTATGCTCAAGTTTTTCAAACTTTAGCAACCCATATCTCTCGATTCGAAAGAGATTGAGACGTATGCTCAAGTTCACCAAACTCTAGCTACCTCTATCCACTCGATAGTGACGTAAGCTCTAGTTTCAATTAGGTGACATCCTCCAAGTAATTGTCAATCGTGTGACATCCTCCAGAATTGTCAATCGTGTGACAAATTCTCCATTAATTGTCAAAATCTCAAGAATCCTAGACATCGTTCCTAACTATCTAGTGATGCTTGAACTACGATCAACGCTTGATTCCTCCGGATACGTAGGTAGCCTTTTATAAAAGGTCCAGCCATCCGACCACTTCGGTCACCCTGTTCCTTCGTCGCTCCTCGGTGATGAAGTAATCCCTCATAGAGACCACCTTGGTCACTTCTAGCATATCCCCAAGAGGATCAATTGCTTGACCTCCTAGGTCATTTTCTATTTTCCCCAAAGAAGAGACCCGCTTTCTCTTCTCCCTTCCTCAGCGGATCTTATTCCGAACTACGGCCCGGCTTGATTCCTCCGGGATACGTAGGTAGCCTTCCAAAAGGTTCACCACTCGACCGTCTCGATCATCTAATCCGTCTCGGCATTCGCCGCATCGGATCCTTTTCTATCGACAACCCCACTTGCCTTGCAAGTGACGTTGCCGAGGGGCTTCGTAAGTACCCAAATCCGGCTCATGCCTTCCGGTTAATTTTCCCGACAATTTCGGTAAGTTTTCCGGTAATTCCCAGAACCTTCTTCCTGCCCTGGGAAACATTCCGGAACTGTTTTTTATTAAATAAGGGCTGAAGAGGATCCTTCCTAATTAAGAAACACGTTTTTCCTAATTAGGAAGGAGGGTTCTAGAATTTGCCACCTTGCATGGTTCTAGAATGCCGAGTCATTCAGATAAGCCCGCACGGGCCGCATTAGCTCGTCGCTCTTAGCCGCACGGCTTCATTCACCTTATCCAGATTACCTATAAATAGAGGCCTCCTCTACCCATTTCAACACACACAATAGAGGCACAAAATACACAATACACTTATAAACACTCCCAAGACCTGAAGAATATTGGTGCAAGCTCAAGAAGGTGAAGAAGGAAGGCCAAGAAGCTACCTCCCTCCTCCTTGAAGACCCAAGACCAACCTCTCCTCCTAGCTCCGTTCGAAGAAGCAAAGGAAGCAATTGGTAACCTCGCACGCCCTAACCTTGCTTTTAATTGATATACTTGCTCATTGCATTCATATATCTTGCTTGGGACTTGGCATTTATTCATAAAGATCACATCTTTATCACCCCCTTTCCCTTTTGCATGCATTAAGACCTCATTTGTCATAAAAATGTAGTCTTTTTCATAAAGGTGCATCCTTTGCACCTAAAACCCCCATTTTCAAATAAAAATGTCATTTTTATTCATCATTTGCACATAAAAATCCAATCTTTTCAATAAAAATGCATCCTTTGCATTCAAAAACCTTTTCCAATGCATCATTTGCATAAAAATCTTATCTTTACGCATCACTTGCATAAAGATCATTTCTTTTAATCAAAAAGCATCATTTGCTAAAACCAAAAATGTCATCTTTTCATTAAAGAGTCATTTTTCATCATGCATTTCCCCTTTCCCCAACCTTGGAACGGACCGGTGTAAAAGATCCTATCTTTACATCGTTCCTTCCATTAAAGGTTCACGATTTCTTTGGAAAGGGATAACCTTGAACCCTATATCTCCGATTATCGCTTAAGAAAGAGTATGAAGCCTCTATACGAGCTCGACCGTCTTAAAGCGTAGGATTGATGGGCTAAGGACCCTCCTTTTCTAAAGAACCTCATCTTTGACCAAAAGAGAGTCATTCTCTCGATCACGCAAGTCCCGAGGGTCCCGAGGTTAAAATGCGATGATCACAAGTCATAAGATGAGGACGGGATCATAATCCCAAATACATAAAATTCCAAGGAATCCCGAGCGACAACCAACAAATGGTTTGTACGTCCGGAGGACAACTTGGGACATTCCCCCCCTTTTTTCTCAAACACATGCGCACAAGAAAGCACGCAAGCAAGCACGATTACTGAAATCTTGGGAGACTTGCTCCGGCAAGCACTTTGGGTGAACGCCAAACGTTCTTCCCAAGGGGTAACTTAACCTCCGAACCCAAGTAAAAACCTTTTTTTCAAAGTTTTGAGGTAATCAAAATGGCGTGGCGACTCCGTTTTTCAAATAACTCGGATGTCTTCAAACTCGCGTGAATCCACAAAATTTGGGTACACATTCACAGCGCTGGGATTCGTTCTGCTGTGTCGTTCCATCTCCTAGGTCATTGGGACCGTTGACCACCCTTGCCTGGCAGAGGGGGTTGGATGAGAACAGACGGTAGTCAGGGAAGTTGCCATGAGCAAAACTCTTGAGGTCGAATTGGTCTAGAGTGGCCTCTAGCTTTCTGTCTGAAGCTGCCTGTGACACTTTAAGGGCTTGGTCCCTGTAGGTCTTTCGAGCTTGGTCTTCGTCCCAAAGATGACTTTCTTGAGCGGCTAGCTCCATGAGAGCTTTCCTTGCGAGACCTAGGCAGTCTCCGTAGGTGCGCATCGTCTGGCTAGTGTCCAGAACCGTGATTACATTCAAATCGCCGAATGGCGGGAACACTTGGATTACATTGACGAAGGAAGTCGGACTGGGACATTCCATGCGGCCTTCCTTGATCTCGATCACCAAGAAGTTTGCCCATATACGCTTGATTGACCCACGGGGTATTGAATTCTGCAATGTTGACGGTCTCGTGATCTCGCTCGATCGCCAAGTCTATCAAGCTAGCGGTCGGCGCGGGATGTACGAATCGGGGCCGTGACGGCTGGGAGTAGAATCGAACTGAAGCATGTTGATGCCGAGGTGGTCATTTCCTATGTCGGAAGCCGACTCGCCTTGTGGGGAAGACTTTCGCAGATGTTTTCGGGGTGGGCTGCCGGAAGCGTTCCCGAGGTTGATCTCGACTTGTAGCGGGGTGAGGAGCTTGGTCTCCTTATTGCCCTTGGCCTCGGCGGCGTTTGAGGGTATAAGCTTGACTAACGGCACGGGCCGGTTGCCAGGGGCTGGTACTCGGAAGTAAAGATGAGCTCGAGCTCGCTTGGCCAATGCCTCGTTTACCATGAGCGAGCGGTCATCAAGGGTGACCTTGGTGTTACAGAATACGATGACAAGGACCGGATCCTTGGCTTCATCAGGATATCGGAATAGATGATATTGACGAAGTCGTCGTCCTTTACTTGATCGAGAGGATTCCTCGTTGCGTGAATCACGTGCTTCCAATTATCGGATAGGCTGCACATCTTGGACATTGAGCTTGACAATTTCCATGGTATTGGAACCTTGGTCGTAGGTGACACGATCGGAAGGAGTTCCGTCCTCAAAGCTGAGCATGTGAATGCAGAGGTGCGCTTGCGGGTGCGCCGCATCCTCGACTCCGGAGAGTCCAGATTCATCGTCATCGATCGCTCAATCCGGGTGTAGGGACGTATTGCGTCCGGTTGCGTTGTTGGAGCAGCTAGGAAAACATCATGCTCTTCGTTGGAGAAAAGGGGTGCAGCGGGTAGTTCCTCGTGGAGGACATCCCATACGACTTCCATGCATTCATCACGAGAATGACGGTGCTTGTTGACCTTTATCACAAAGATCTCTTCGCCTGGCGGGGCCAGAGAGTTGGTTTGGAGAATGCTGACAAATCTCCGAGCGGAGACAGGGGGTTTATGCGCCCGCATCATGGCGATGTTCAGCGTTTCCTTCCAATCTGCCTCCAAATGTTGGAAACGACAGTTGAACTTGATGTATCAGCATCGCTTCTGTGGTCCGCCTGCTCGAGTACGTTTACATAGTTAGCATCTCCGGACTCGAGGGATTCTCGATGAGATTTGCCCCGGTAGTCCCTTGGTTGATTCGAAGGAGGTAACCCGGTGCACGAGTGCGGACACGCAGCTCTTGTCTCGGCCTCGTTTCCTATGAGGAAACTATCCCCTCGGATGACTTCAAGATCTCCCTGCCGGTTAATGAATTTAACACACTGATGGAGAGTGGAAGCTATGGCTTTCATGTGGTGTAGCCAAGGGCGTCCCAAAAGAGCTGTGAACTCGGATGGAATGTCCATCACGTGGAATTTTGCTGGCACCATTTGGGTTTCGAACCGTAGTTCCAGTCACCGTCCCCTGTGATGGGACGAGACGAGTTGTCGTAGGCCTTGATAGTCGAGTAGACGGTATCGAGATGGCTTTCATGGATGCGGAGAGCTCGCATCATGCCGAGAGGGAGGACATTAACGGCTGACCCGTTATCTACCAATACTCCGGGAGTGATATGGTGTTGAGTTTGAGAGTGATGTACAGAGCTTCGTTGTGCCCCGAGGCATCTCTCGGTAGGTCTTCGTCACGTAACGTGATCATGCGCCATACGGGCGGGAGTCGTAGATCTCTGTCTCTATCCGTAAAGGAGAGTCATCCGGCCATCCGTTTCTGTCTTCCTCTTGCGAGGTAAAGCCTTTGGTGGAACCTCGGGAGTGTGTTGAGGCCGCTGTGGCGGTTGCCACCCTTGGTTAGCACATTGATCGAGTGCGATTGCCAAGCCGACCTTGATCTTCCTTTACCGGTCCGAGCTCGGAAGCCTGGACAAATTGAATCTTGGCCGATCCCGCGGAGGGTTAGGCTTCGATCCGGGCGCAAGATTACCAAGATCCGAGGTATTCCGATGTCCCCCGGCCCGAATTCGGTTTGAGCAGGACTTTTCGGCTTTCCCACCCCCGTTTGCTCTAAAGCCGGATGGCCCGGAGGCAAAGAGGATCGGCCGGAGTACAATGCGTAGTAGTCGAACCTCCCGGAGGGTTCTCCAAGTGTACCTACACCGGTATCTCCAGCTTCGTATCTTTCTCTCGATTCTTGTTGAGAGGATTTCTTCTTCTGTTTTCTCGGAGGATTGCTCAGGACGGTTTCTCGAGACTCGTACTCCTGTGCGAGGCGGAGCGATTGCAAACATCGTAGGCGATGTGGACATTAGAGGAGGATCCAGTGAAAGAGGCGGAGAAACCGGTTCTCACGTGGCACTCTTCTTGGGCACCCACTCAATGGAATTCACGCCGTTATTATTCGGAAAGGGATTCCCGGCGTATTGGGCCCACGTGGGCGCTCTAACTTGCCTTCTTCTATCAAGTTCTGGATTTCGTATCGTAACCCTAAACAATTGTCGGTGGTATGGCCGTGATGCGATGGAAGGCGCAGTATTTGCTCTTGTCCGCATTGGCTACGGGAACTTTGGGTTTGTAATTGGAAACGGGCTTAAGGAGACCCTCCTTGATTAACCCTTCCAGCATCTTGCTCGGTGGCATGTCTAACTTGTCGAAGTGTACGACAGTGCCGCTTCGAGTAGAACTGTTGCTTTGCGGGAGGGTTTCGTTACCCGACCGTTGTCCCCGATGGACGTAGTTGACGGACGTATCTTTCCCTTTGCCGGGGGCCGGTGCGGGATTGAATGCAAGCTGTTGAGCGGTATCTCAGATGGCCGTGCAAGAGCCAACTTTTCCTTGAGATCCTTCTCGAGCTGTGAGCCGGCATTGACCATGGCAGGAGATCTCGGGAAGAAATTGTGGTGATGAGAGTTCGATGGACGGTCTTAAGCGGGACTTGAAGATCCGCATACATTCGTCTTTGGAGAGTGGCTCCATGATCTCGGAGAGTTTCCGGCTCCATCTCTTGTAGAATTCCCCAACACTTTCATCCGCTTTCGCTCGGTGGTGATTAAGTCCTCGCGACTTGTTTCCCACTCTAAGTTGGATCTGCCGTTCCGGGGAAGATGTTACCGATCTGTTCCCAGTGTGGCGATCCGCAGCTTGACCCTCGAAACCATCGTAACGCCGAACTTTTGAGCGTATGCCGGAAGTGGTCGGCCATTTGCTTGGAGGGTTGCTCCTTTTGCTCTCATGCCGAGAACGTAGGTGTCGACGTGCGTTTGAGGACATTCGGTTCCATCAAATCGGTCCATCTCCGGCATTCGAACTTGGCGAGGAGAGGCGTGACCATTCCGGATACGTGGATTTGAGCGTTTCCTGCTTTGAGCCGCTCATGGTGGCTTTCGTGTCTTTCATCTCGCTCGACCATCCAGCTAAGGTTGGGTCCAGTGGTGGACCTGTGAGGCTCGGCGCCGTGTGCTACCACGTGAGCGGTAGTGATTGGAGGTGGAAGGCTTGGTATATGAGAATATACGGGAGCCTTTTACGAAGCTGTATCGGGGTTTGTCCCGGTGTTTAGGGATTCGTGTATAGGCAACGGGACGAACCCGGGAGGGTATTGAGGGATATTGGCATCCTCGAGATGGTCCGGCGGTGCGGCGGTGATATTGAGTGATGGGTGTAGCACCGGGCCGACCAAAATTGACGGGGTTGCCACGAGAGGTGGCAACATGGAGCCTAGGTCATTTGTTTCCTTGGTTGGAAGGCATCCCGTAAGTTGGCGGGGAGGAACCCGATTGAAGGTTTGGTGAACTCGGTTTGGGGAATCGTCATCCTCGACTGGGACAAAAGTACCGTCGGTGGGGATAGGCTGCTATACCTCGCTCATTCGAAGGCTGTACCACAAAATTACGCGATCTTCTTTACGCCTCTTGTGAACCTCACAAGCCCGGATGGCTTCTTCCAATGTCATATACATTACCGGTGGCGGGGGTCCTTCCCCGTCCACGATTTCTCGGTGAGCTAGACATGTCGGAAATTCTCGCCGAGGGAACCGAAGAAGCTCGACGCTACCGTTACTGTGATCCTGGCAAGGCGCTGACCCGGAAATCTGAACCACTTTCTGCTCGCTGCAGGGAACGAAAAGAAGGGTTTAGGCTTCGGAAAAGGGTATTTGGCTCAAGATTTTCGGGCTTGTGCAATGTGCAGTTACCGATTAAAGTTTACTTAAAGCGCATTTTCTCAGAGTCCTAATTGGTTGGAAAAGAGCGTGTCTTCTTTTTCGCAACTAATCCTAGAGCTCTAATCAGTGGATCTCGTCACTACGCTTATAAGCCCCTCGTTTCCATTGTAGATCATCTTTCTCAGGACGGACTATCCCGAGCGAGGTCTGATAAGGCAAGCGAGTTCCATCGACAAAGGAAAAAGTGAACTTAAGGATAGCTGATCACGCAAACTTTCAACGTGTGTGACGTACGGGCCACGGTCGAAGTCAACGTCCTTAAGTTAAGGCGGGGATCGTGCCAAAATTTGGGCATGACCTCTCCTGACTCGCTTGTGCGAGAGACCTTAGCTTTTTAGCGTTGGCCAAGTTGTGGCTGGCACGGTACATACGGCGAGGTTTGGTGACACGGTGTCACATTGAACCTTCGGGTATATTTTTCGGCAGAGCTCCGCGTCAAAGTCAAGGCTGAAAAGCTCAAGACTTCGGGTCGGGAACGACCTTTGGTCTCAAACTCTCGAGCTTGACTCGGAGCGGGGCCCGGCGTGAAAAACATACACTTAGGCTTTATGACACGAGCTAAGCCAAAAACCAACCTGGGTCTTGGACAAAGTGTGACACAAAGAGTGCATGGCTTACACGGGCTAGGATGGGATGTTTGGGACGACCCCGTGCGCCCCCGAAAGGCATCGCGGTGCCAATCGGAGTGCAACCGATAAGGCCATCCCGGGTTAGGGGTTGTAGTGTGCAGTGTACCGAGGTAGCAAGTGCACGTGGAGTGCGGTGTTCTGAGGCAGCAAGTGCGCGTAGTGTGCGTAGTGTGCGGTCACTAAAATTCTTTTTCTGAGTAAAACAGAGATTTTTTTCAGAATGTGTCTTAAAGAATTTATGATGCACAGTTCAAAAGACAGCATGAAAATCAAACATGAATGGGGATGCACAAACATGGTATGATTTTGAAAAAAAGTCGACAATGTAATGCCTTTGAAAAAACCGTTCGAGGTTTAAAGGAACTCACACACACGAAAACGAGGAAGGGTAAACGAAAGTTTGACCCATGGAAGGATTTTTAGAAAACATCGGCAGTTTTGAAAAAAGTATCTTCTCCCCAGCGGAGTCGCCAACTGAAATTACCCGATCTTTTTCGCGCGCGGGCGGGGGGCGCGGAAAAGGCGGTTGTCTTTCGCGGAGGGGTTGGTGTCTGAGACCTCGCTTCATGGGAAGGAACAAAATGAGGAGTCGCCACACGGTTTTTGTATTTTAAGCCCAAACGTTGAGAAACGGATTTTGTGAAAAGGTGTCGTTTTTATTGGTAGCAAAAACTTAGGAAAAGGCTTTGAAAAAAGGGATCATTTTTATTGGCAGCAAAAACGAGTAAAAAGCTTTTTTGTACCAGAGATTGTTAGGTTCGGAGGTCAGGTTACATTTCGGGTAGAGTATTACGAGATCGCCCGAAATGCCTCGCATGACGAGTCTTTCTACCTTTCTCGAAATCGTGTGTGTGTGTGTGTGTGTGTCTTTTGAAATGGGGGGCTTGGATGACAAGCTTAATCTTGGTTTGAATGACAAACGTTGATTAGGTGATTTTTGAAAAGACGAGCGTTTGAATGACAAACGTCGGTTTGAGTTTGAAATGAGCGTTTGCGTGGCAAACGTCGATTTTGAGTTTGAAATGAGCGTTTGCGTGGAAAACGTCGATTTTGAGTTGAAATGAGCGTTTGCGTGGCAAACGTCGATTTTGAGTTTGAAAGGAGCGTTTGCGTGGCAAACGTCGATTTTGAGTTGAAATGAGCGTTTGCGTGGCAAACGTCGATTTTGAGTTTGAAAGGAGCGTTTGCGTGGCAAACGTCGATTTTGAACCGTGCGAGTCATTGTTAACGATTTTTACGGGAAAAATGCGTATTAAATGATTTTAAGTGTCAAATGGCGGCTTTGAGTTTGAAGATGAGCGTTCGGAGGCCGAACGTCATTTCGCGCGTTTTGAAAGAGAGTTCGACGGACGAACTCCGGTTTTGAACCGGGCATTACATTGTTAACGATTTTTACGGGAAAAATGCGTATTAAATGACATGCGATCAACGAATCGGGTTGCGACTCGGACTTTGAAAAGTAAATACTATCACAATCCAAACGGATCGGACTTGTAAATGACAGTATTTAAAGCGGTGTCAACGGAATCAAACGATCCGGATTCGTAAATGACGATCGACGAGGCCAAACGGCTCGGAATTGTAAATGACGATCAACGAGGCCAAACGGCTCGGAATTGTAAATGACGATCAACGAGGCCAAACGGCTCAGAATTGTAAATGACGATCAACGAGGCCAAACGGCTCGGAATTGTAAATGACGATCAACGGATCGATCGATCCGAAATGGTAAATGACATAAAAGTAAACGGAACGGGGTCGGAACGCCGTTTTAACCCGTGATTACTTCTCTTACGAAAAGAGAAGAGGATCGAGGGGCTAAAACGTATCGGACCCCGTTAGACGGAGGCGTCTACATTTTGATAACGACGTTCGAAACGGTTATAGCGACTGGCGCGTAAACCGAGACAGAACGGGAGATTTAGAGAGAGGGAGTTATACATATGGCTAGGGTCGACTCCTTTGGCTCGGGAGGTGTGTACGGGACACGGAAAGTGATTCGAAAGGTTGTTTCGAAGTTGTAGGGTGCGTATTTGATCGAAATACGAAGGTTTCACGCGAATCGAGACAGAACGGGAGCTCGGGAGGGGTGAAAACCAGTTTGGACCGTGGGGGTGGTGAAATTTTGGTGTAAAATTCCTCTCCATTTGGCTTTGTGACCATTTCTATTTATAGGTGAAATTTGCAGTAGGAGTCCGGACGGACTTGGCCTGAATCCAGGGGGTTTTGTGGTATTTTGGGAATTTGAAGGACTTGCTGGCAATTTCAGAAAATGTGCACAGTGAGTCCGGCCGGACTTGGCTTGCAAACCAGGGGTATTTTGGTCTTTTCCCTTTGAATTTGATTGAAGGGTGACTAGAGGGAGGTGGCATGGCTGCCACGTGCCCTCTGAGTCACCAGCTGAGGTGGAAGATTGTTCCCCGGTCCCGGTTTTGTCCGTTTTTTAAAATAACAGTTCGGGAAATGTCCGAAACGCCCCCGGAAAGTGCCGGAAAATGCGTTTTTCAGGGAAAGCCATACTTTTACGTGAGATGTCACGTGCTAAGTACGGTTCGACGTCGGGATGCACGGGGCAGTCCCGGAACGTCTCGTTGGCACGGCAACGGGGAGTTTAACGAGTTCCGGTTAACCTGGAGCGGGCCAGTTAACGGATTTTGGTTAACTTTCTGACGGATTTGGACGATCCGGATTTGGGTACTTACACAAGGAAAGGAATCAAAAAAGCAAAAGAAATAAGAAAAACCAAAAATAGAAATGGCTGGAACAAAAACTGGCTGTTAATTTGATTTTTTTTTTGAAAAATATTCCTCTTGTCCAAAGCACAGACGACATTTAATGAACGGTTGCACGCTCAAGGTCCTATCCGCGCGGATGAGTTTGCATTTTCGTAGGGCTATAAATTGAGCCCTCCAGTCTCAAAAATAGGAGAGGAGAACACAATCCACAGTTGCACCTTGGCGAAAATACTTGAGAAAATAGTGAGAATTCCCTTGAATTGTCACTCTTTTCTCTTGATTATCTTCCCAAATCTCACTCACTCACTATCATATTCAAAGCCTCAAACACTCTTACATTCAAAGCCAAAGCTCCAAAACACAAAGAAGATAGGTATAACCTCCCTCTTCTTACCCTAAATCTCTCATCCATGCATGCATTTTCAAACTACAAAATGTAGTTCATTCATCTTCTTGCCTTAGATCCAAGAAGATCACCATGGAAGTTCATCTCCATGGATGATCTTCTACAAGGATCTACATTATTTTCAAAGTGTTCTTACTTTCTTGCAAAGAAAACACATTTTCAAAACCCTAAAACTCATTTTCATACATCAAATTTCATTTTCAAAGGATAAAATTCCCCTTCCCAAGCAAATGAAGTGCTTAGTCCTAATGTACCCCAAGGATGGTTTGATATAGTTGATTCACCACTAAAATTTCAAGTGATCACTAATCAAAACCTAGGGAAATGGGGACAATCATGGATGCCAAATCCCCTTTTAAATCATGTTTTTCTTTCTTGAGAAGTTGCTGTCCAGTAGCAATTTTCTAAGACCCAGTCCATGGTCTAAATTTTTGGACACAGATAAACTTGGAATTTGGTGTTGACTACAAAACACTTTTTGTATCCAACATCCAGAGTTTTCCAGACATATTTTTACTTTATTTTTTACGTGAGTAAAACTCCCTTTTTCAAATTTTCTTTTGAAGGTCAGATCACCAGTCTCTGGGAGTCCAGATCTCATATCTGAGATTTCCAGAAGGTTTTGAGTCCTCAAATCTTCTCCGAAATGGAAAATTATTTCACTAAAATCTTATTTGAGGTGTTTGGAACAACTTTCATTCTCTGAGTTTTCTCAGATTATGAAGTTTTGAAGCCCTTAAATCCATTTCAAAATCAAGTGTCCACTGCCTTTTTCATTCTGGCAGAAGTGCTCTTCAACTTCCAAAAATATTTTGAGCACCAAAACTCTACCCAAAAATCACACCAAAAATCATGGGATCTGACCAAAGTCTAATAAAGAATTCCCAATTTTTACTTTTCTGAGTTTCAACTTATTTTGGCCAAAACACACACACACACACACAAATGATTTTCAGCTTGGAAGACTCGTTTTACGAGGCATTCCGGGTGCACACTAACGTCCTTCCCAGCGTGTAACATGACCTCCGAACCCAAATCTCTAATCTCGGGCATTTTTCAAAGTTTTGGCTCTTAAAACAAAAATGGCGTGGCGACTCCGTTTTCCGGTTTTATTTGGTTTTTAAAGAAACGAAAAATCGAATTTTCCCGCGAATTGGCACATCATCACACCGGTGAGCATTATTGCTTGGATTCTTGTGGCAGCTGGGGCTCTTTTCTTTGACAAACATTGTTTGAGGGCTGAGGCTACCACTTGTTGACGTTTGCTGGGGAGATTGATAGATGCGGACTCTTTGTCTCGGTTTATCATGCAGAATAGGCTTTTGAAGTTGCCGAGACTGGTGAGCCTTGTTGCTTGGATACTGGGGCAGCTGGAGCTCTTTTCCTTGACAATCATTGCTTGGAGACTGGGGCAGCTGGAGCTCTTTCAGATGATGCTGGTGAGATTGGATGGCTGGACCTTTGGAGAAAGGATTCCTACGTATCCCTGGAGGGAATCAAGCCGGTCGTAGTTCTGGGCCTTATGAAGATAATAGAGGCGGGGTCTGCCACCTGCGGGGTTTGGAATCCCTGTCCAAGGTTGTGATTCGAGGGGCAGTCCTCACGATCACATTACGATCACCTGATTATTGTACTCTGCGGGGGGAGACACAACACTCTAGGCACTTTGCACTTTATTCGACTCTTTGCTTATGCATTATTAATCTTTTGTTGCACGAGTCCATCTCAGCTGGGGAGAATAGGAAGTAGGGAGGTTTTTTGCATGACTTGATGGGCGGATATGTAGGTAGCCATTATGCTATGAGGGATTGTGTATAGAACGAAAGTGTTTATGATGGGGTGGACCCTCTCCCGTGAGT
The DNA here is from genome assembly GCA_022495995.1 of Adenophora triphylla var. japonica. Taxonomy (NCBI): domain Eukaryota; kingdom Viridiplantae; phylum Streptophyta; class Magnoliopsida; order Asterales; family Campanulaceae; genus Adenophora; species Adenophora triphylla. The sequence continues at coordinate 148,789 of JAFEMH010005174.1, read as the reverse complement.
GATGGTGTATGGATGATATGGTGCAGCTTAGGCAAGTCGGGGACGCTCCCGGGAGTACAGATTGCAGCAGGTCCGTTGCTAGTGAGAACAGAGTGCATCGCGCGTCTGAGACAGCAAGAAGTAGAGAATATGTAGAGAACGATCCCGGCTTGCGCAGCCCCAGTTGACAGTGCAAAGCAAACCTGGAAGGAGATCTGGTAAGGAGAGCCGGAGGGATACCTTAACCAAAGCCCCAGCTTGAGGAGATTCCATACAGCTTCATCGCGGACAGAGTCATCTTGTGGCCGTGGAGGCAAACCATCATTTCAAAACGCAGTCAATCAGTCGCTGGACAAGACTCGGAAATGTTTACGTACAGTGGCATATCTTTCGAATGGTGGGAAATGAATCCCGAACTTCTGTATTACATCCTCGCTTTGGGTTTGACTCTTTTGGGAGAGTATAAGCATTACAAGGTGTGGAAAGGTGTATGGAAGCCTGTAAGTACGCCAATCCAATTCGCAACCTTTTCGATGCATTTTAATATAATAAAACTGCATTAAGGGGCGTTTTGGTAAATTCTCGGCCTATCCCGAGACTTCCGGAAACGTTCCATGAGTTTCCCGCGAAGGAAGTACCTTTTGGTACATCATTCATGCCAAAGGATCCCTTGGGAATAAAACCTGTTGGACCTTTTGGGTATTTTCCTAATGTTCCGTAAACCGGTTTTTGGCGCCAAAAGCGGTTGAGCCACCTTGTGTCACGCGACGGCTTGAGGCATGGAAAGTGGACGCGTAAGGTCGTGCGACATACTAAGGCGGCCAACCGCAGCCTATAAATAAGACCCTCCCCTCATTGAAATGGATCCCAATTCTAGCCTATTTTGTTACTCGCCAAAATGGCGGTGTAACGAGCGTCCCAAGCACAAAACCTCTCTCTCTCCTACCTTCCAACCCACTAATCCCTCTCATCCAAACCCAATTCTCTACCTACACCAATTGGAACCCTTGGATCGTAGCCGTGAGATCTACAACGAAGAATTGAAGGATTCTATATCTCGACTAGATATAGAATTCGTGGAATCAACAAGGGTAACAATTCCCTAACCCTCTCTCTCTCTCTCATTTAATTCCTTGCAATTTTATAGTTCTATTTTGTTTGGATTCGGTAACCAGCATCCTAGCTATCTCGAATTACTGAATCCCAATCGCAATCTCTCGTTTAACTTGCATAGATTGTGTAATTGAGCTCATATTGATTGATTTGGTTGAATTTGGTGTTTGAGCCCCCAAGGGTGTGGATCTACCCATATCCACACTCCCGGGTCGATTTGACGTTGTTTATGTTTTTCGTTCATAATTCGGCCTTGTTAATTAGATCTCGTATAGCTTCGTTAATTTCTGGGTTCATATTGTGAGGTTTCTGCAGAAGGCTCATATGTGTCACGCGACACCTTCGTCCCCAAGTGATCCTGTGTCACGCGACACATGTGGTCACTGGTACGATGTGTCATGCGACACACATGACCCATCTGCAGTGACTCTTTTCCTTTGTAATCTGTTCTAGTTTGTTTGTACCAGGGATGTGGCCTCCCTAAATAATGGGCTCACAATATGTAATTTCTCGTTTCATAATTAATAAGATGCATTTGATCACATTTCGTTTATTATCGATATTTGCACACACTTTGGATTTACTTGGATGTGTTTGATTGAAAGACTCGTCTATAGACGAGGCGTGTTGGGTGAACTCTCGGTTCTTCCCAACACGTAACCTGACCCCCGAACTCATGTTTTCTCTCTAAAACAAAGGTTTTCAATGTTTCCTCTTAAAACGGCGTGGCGACTCCTTATATATTATATATATATTTTTCGGCGAGCGCGCATTCAAAGCCCCTGCTAACCGACACGGTGTTTAGCTCTATCTTCCTATGATGTAGCAAGAGAAGACTTGTCGAGACACTTGAAACTTGTCTTATTCGTGATGATCACAAGCTGCTTAAAACCCTTTATTGATGTTCGGGTTAGTCAACCGCCAAAGCTGATATGAACAAATGTTTTTATCAATCCTGAGGAGAAAGCCCACTGATATCGAGAATCAAACTCGGAAGGATAGACAGTGTATGGGCATGGTCCTTGAGGAGACCGGATTTTCTGAGATTTGTTTGTGATTTCGACCGAACCAGTTATGGTTGCCTACGTTCCCCTCCTTAGGAGGAGCTCAGGTCGCCGTAGTTCGGGCTTATCCCGAATGAATAGAATGAACATTGGAATTCGAGGATCTGAGGACCTTTTAGGATTTTGAGAATTGAAAGAACATGTCCTCTTGGAGTGTCGATGGGAGACACGGACGTGAAGCCCCAGTGGGACATTCACGGCAGGTGTTTGCGGAGGAGGAATGAAGTATGCTCACATACAACGTCGAATGAACGGACGGAATTTGCACAATCTTCGCTTGATAATCTTTTGAGCCGGGATGGAATTGGCTCCACTTTAAGCAACAATCTGTTTTAGATCTCGACGATATTGGAATGAAACTGCTATCCGGTAGGAACTACGACTGGGCTTCGGGATTTCGATCGGTCTTCAGGTAATTCGGGATATCATGACCTCTTAAAATGAGAGGTCGGCTAGGCCTTTTGCTGACTGGACCTCTAAAGATGAGAGGTTGGCTTCTGGGTATGTGTTTGGGATTTCTAAGGTTAGGGAAATCTGTGATTGCATCTTCAATGCCTCTAAGAATGAGAGGTCAATCTTGGATTTGGCCAAAGCCAAGGGTAACGGTAATTGGAATGTCCTCTAAAATCGAGATGACGGCTTGGGATCGGTTAGAGGTAATGGTGAGGGGACATCCATGCTGTCTCTTTATTCACTCTGAGACTCCTCTTGAGTAACGACCGGATCCTTTGACTTTTGCTTTTTGAGAGGATCTCTAGGGACTAGGCTCTCTTACTTTTATTTTATTTTTTATTCTTCTTTTTTTTTATTTTTGTCTCTCTCTCTTTTCACTTTTGTTTTTGAGAGGAAAAATTCAGCTAGTCCCTAGGATGGATCATTGCTTTCTACAGTTCTTGAACTTGGAACAGGTCGATCTTCTTTTGAATGACGGGAGCCTCGAGGATAGTCCCTCTTCTTCTTGAGATAGTTAAACGGGTTTCAAAACATGTCGATCTTGAACCGAAGGGGTATTGTTTGGTGAGGGTGAGGTAATGGCTTCCCTAGGGGTGAAAGGTTTCAACCGCAGTCCCTACCGGATGATCCGAACGAGGTCAAGTCTCAATTTGCTTGCTTAAGTTTACTCTGAGAAAGATTCATGCAAATTCATCGAACAACGAGATAGGGAGGACGAAGGAAGATATGTGAGCACAGGAGCCGCGAGGTGGGGAGTTGATAAGCCCCACTTTGAGAAGGATATCGGTCAATTTTCTCACTCCGATCAATTCAAACATTAGTCATTTCAAAGCGTTGGTCGGTGAGCAGCACAAGTGATTATTTGGAATAAGACCATTTCAATTAACTGTAACGCAGGTGTGCAAGTAATGTCTCGAGTCTAGCAAGAATAGAAACAAAGATTTTATCACTGCAAAGCAAAAAAATTGGTCCAACTTGGACTCGACAGACTCATGTCCAACAGCGGACACTCTAGATCCTATGAGGACTGATTGACTGCATCAACTTCGGACGGGAGGAAGGGTATCGTTGCCATCGGTGCGGTGAGGACCCTTCTCCATCTTTCTGTCCTTCACAAATCGCCCTCCTTAGCTTTAACAATCTGGGCAAGTAACCGGGCCTCCCGCTCGCGAGGAAAGACAGCTTCAAGGGTAGCTCGTCACTTTTCGATGGACGCACCATTTGCACTCTGCCGACCCATGGGATATGAACTTCCAGATTGGTGGGCCATAATCTTCTCTGCACCGAGCATTTTGGATTCCGAATCAGATGGCCGACCGCTCGGGCACTTGAACTGCTTCCGCCTCGGGAATATAGACCAATGAGCGCCGGGAACGGGAGCACATACCCAACTTGCCGTAGCCTTGCAGAGGTGAAGAGGGTGTATAGACGGAGGATAGGAAACTTTGAGATGGTACGGGAGAGGGAAGAGTACAGAAGGAGACGGACTCGTGCAACACTTTATTAATCTTCAAGTAGAAATCGGTGGCTTTTAAGTCCTAGGAACGGTTGGGAAAGGCTAATCCTTTATTTCACGCAATCTAGACCTCGGGGGAACCTATCGACACATCATCTACAAATACACCAAATGTATTGGTTCAAAATGAATAATAGGCAATAGTACCTAAATAAAACCAAAGCATTTATGGGACGGACGAGACTGGAGAAATTTGGGCAGCATAACGGGTATTCCTGAAGAATTTCAAGGAAAAATCCGGCATGACCTCTCGTCGGTGCACGTTGACAAAGCGACATGATCTCTCGTTAGAACACGTCGCGGGAATGACATGTCCTTTCATGAAACCATGTTGCGATGGCAACATGCCCACACGTGCTAGGTTTTGGGGTAGGTACGAAAGTCCATTAGAAATTTTTGAAACAATTCATTTTAGGGTATTTTTGAAAATGTCATGTCAAAACCAACCGTTTTGGGTGAGGTTAAATGTGTGGCGCCACCTATAACGCACTAGGGGGATGGGTTTGACATTAGGCGCTCAAGCGTAGGCGAATTTCATGGCCATCCGCGATGCCGTCAATCGCACCCGAGGGTTCTAGATCTACGTGATGTAGTGTGCGGATGACTATCTTCCTTTATTTTGCGAAAAATGATTTTTTTATTTATTTTATTTGAAAAGGGGTGATTAAAAGAAAATAACACACACACTCATTCCCGCAGAGCATAATAATCAAGGATCAACAATCCGATCATGGGGGACTGCCCCACAATCACAACCTGTATCAGAGAAATCAAATCCTGCAGAATGACCACCTTCTGTCGCGTGACACAGGATATGGAGGGCACTATCTGTAGCGTGACAGAAGGAGTCCCATTGCCAGAATCTGAGCAAAGACCAAATCAGCCCCAGCTTCCAAGCACCATGCAATATCTCAGCCCCAACACCAGCACAATCTCAACAGGAATCAAGGAAGGGGGAGGGAATAAATCAAAGCAATAAAATGCATTTTAGGCACATAGAATATCACACAACCAAGCAAACACAAATGAATGTAATGAACGTTGAACAATAACGAAAGTTTGACCCACTTTTGAAAAACAAGTTTCAAGTCCCCAGCAGAGTCGCCACTGAATGAACGCTCGCCGAAAAAAATGAAGGAGTCGCCACGCCGTTTTTAGAGGAAACATTGAAAACCTTTTTGACAAGAGAACGGGTTCGGGGGTCAGGTTACGTGTTGGGAAGAACCGAGAGTTCACCCAACACGCCTCGTCCGTAGACGAGTCTTTCTAATGTTCAACATTCAAACTATCCAAATGTGTGTGGGAAGTGTGTATGACAAGATATGTCCAAAAATGCATAAGAGTGCTTTATTTTATTACTCACAAAAGGGGAATACAACTCGTAAGCCATTGACTCTGGGAGGCTACATCCCACTTTACATCGAGGATTGAATACAGATTACAACTGAAAGTGAACCTTCTGCACAGGGCTTATTGTGTCGCGTGACACAGGACCTGGTGGGTCAATTGTGTCGCGTGACACTACAAGGCGCTATGCAGGGGTTTTACAAATACTCAGACCACAACCTCATAATCGCCTCAGATGAGTGCAGATATTGAGGATCTACACTCTGTTCTGAGTGACAAACAAACAGGATCAACAAATTACAACTGAAATGATGATCCTCTGCAGATGGTCACCATGTGTCGCGTGACACAGGACATGCTTAGCACGATGTGTCGCGTGACACATGTTTACCGTTTGCAGGAACCTTACAAATTGATGAACAGAATCAATAGATACCAGATCCAATCAAATCATCATACCAAATCAATTCAATACAGCACGAATCAATACCAGATCGGCCAAAGGAGTATGGATATGGGAGATCCACACTCCCTTGACAACCAAATTGCAATTACAAATAAGATCACATTATGAACACGCAATTGGATCAAGCAAATCGCATTTAAACAGAGAGATGGCAGTTGCCACCTGATAATTGAAGCGGATAGAGCTCAATTACCAGGTGGAGGGGGAGGAATTGCAATTAAGCAAGTAGTAAGCAAGAGAGAGAGAGAAATGGACTTGTTACCCTTGTAGATCCACCACCAATACACCAAGTTAGGTGTATTGGCCTTCAATTCAGCTTCTGGACGTGGAATCGAGCACAGGTGGAGTGCTAACCTTCAGATCTTCAATAGCTTGGGTTATAGAAAGGTAGGTAGGGTGAATTGGATGAGAGAGAGATAGAATTGAGGTAGGATTGGTTGGGTTTTTGTGTAGAAGGAGGAGAGAGATTGGTTCTGGGGGGATTTTGACAGAGTGACGTTAGGAGGGAAAATTGGGGATCCATTTCTGAGAGGGGGAGGGTCTTATTTATAGGCGGCAGTTAGTGGCCTCAAGGTGTCGCACGACCTCACGTAGCCACTTTCTAGGCCTCGAGTTGTCGCGTGACACAAGGTGGCTCAACTGCTTTTGGCGCCAAAACCAGATTCTGGAACCTTCAGAGAAAATACCCAAAAAGTCCAAAAGGTTTTATTCCCAAGAGGTCCTTTGGCATGAGTAAGGTACCAAAAGGTACTTCCTTCGCGGGAAACTTATGAAATGTTTCCGGAAGTCTCGGAATAGGCCGGGAATTTACCAAAACGCCCCTTAATGCAATTTTATTATATTAAAATGCATCTAAAATGGTTGCGAATTGGATTGGCGTACTTACACCCTCACCGCAAGTTCAGACAGAGGTGCCACCTCGCCCTCACACCAAGTTCAGACAGAGGCGCCACCTCGCCCTCACACCAAGTTCAGACAGAGGCGCCACCTCGCCCTCACCGCAAGTTCAGACAGAGGCGCCACCTCGCCCTCACCGCAAGTTCAGACAGAGGTGCCACCTCGCCCTCACACCAAGTTCAGACAGAGGCGCCACCTCGCCCTCACCGCAAGTTCAGACAGAGGCGCCACCTCGCCCTCACCGCAAGTTCAGACAGAGGCGCCACCTCGCCCTCACCGCAAGTTCAGACAGAGGCGCCACCTCGCCCTCACCGTAAGTTCAGACAGAGGTGCCACCTCGCCCTCACTAAGTTCAGACAGAGGCGCCACCTCGCCCTCACCGCAAGTTCAGCCAGAGGCGCCACCTCGCCCTTACCAAGTTCAGACAGAAGCGCTACCTCGCCCTCACCGCAAGTTCAGACAGAGGTGCTATCTCGCCCTCACCGCAAGTTCAGACAGAGGTGCCACCTCGCCCTCACCGCAAGTTCAGACAGAGGTGCCACCTCGCCCTCACCGCAAGTTTGGACAAAGGCGCCATCGCGTCCTCATCATTTCAGCGACTTCGGTAAAAAAAAAACGCCAGTGCGTCCTCAGCATTTCAGCAACTTCGGTCAGAGGCGCCACACGTCCTCAACATTTCAACAACTCGATCAGAGGCGCCCCATGCCCTCAAACACTTCAGCAATTCAGCCAGAGACGCCACCACGTCCTCTTCATCTCGGTTAGAGGCGCCCCACGTCCTCAACAATTCAACTTCCTCCTCACAAAGGCGCCTCCTCCTGCAGGTAAACACAGCAAAGGTATGTCAATAAACTTCAAATGCAAGACATAGCTGTAATAAATGCTACATAAAAGGAGAATCCCAGCACGGCATGATGCCTTTCCAAAAATTCCCACAAACAAAGTTCCATACAGGATCCACAAAATGCGCCATCAAACTCAACTTAGGTCATACTCCTGAACTAGGTCCCAACTTAGGTCATACTCCTGAACTAGGTCCCAACTTAGGTCATATTCCTGAACTAGGTCCCAACTTAGGTCATACTCCTGAACTAGGTCCCAACTTAGGTCATACTCCTGAACTAGGTCCCAACTTAGGTCATACTCCTGAACTAGGTCACAACTTAGGTCATACTCCTGAACTAGGTCCCAACTTAGGTCATACTCCTGAACTAGGTCCCAACTTAGGTCATACTCCTGAACTAGGTCCCAACTTAGGGTCATACTCCTGAACTAGGTCACAACTTAGGTTCATACTCCCGAACTAAGCCTCAACTTAGGTATAAACGCCTTTACACAAACTTTAACTCAGGACATCACCACGTCCACTCACCAAAAACCTCACTACTTCACCACAGGCAGCCCGGAAGGCTTTAAATCACTCGGTCCGGGAGATCGCATAAATCAGCCGAATCACTACCCGCAGCCCGAAAGGCTTTAAATCACTCGGTTCGGAAGATCGTATAAACCTCCCACATCATCCTCCGTAGCCCGGAAGGCTTTAAACCACTCGATCCGGGAGACCGCATAAATCAGCCAAATCACTATCTCCAGCCCGGAAGGCTTTAAATCACTCAGTCCGGGAGACTGCATAAATCAGTCGAACCACTATCCGCAGCCCAAAAGGCTCTAAACCACTCGGTCCGGAAGACCGTATAAACCTCCCAAATCATTATCCCCAGCCCGGAAGGCTTTAAACTACCCAGTTCGGAAAACCGTAAAATTTCCACCCCAGGACACCACCGTGTCCGCACAACCAACCTATACGGTCACACAGGGCACCACCACGCCCGCATACACTCACAATTTCACGAGGTCAGAACTACGATCAGGCTTGATTCCCGCCAGGGATACGTAGGAATCCTATCACAGGGTCCAGCCAACCGACCTATACGGTCACACAGGACGCCACCACGTCCACACCACCGACCTAAACGGTCACCAACAGGACACTGACACGTCCACCCACAGAGTCTCAGTTAGAGGACATCCTCCGTCCTCGTGCACATGACACTCACACCCGAACGATCAGGCTTGATTCCCGCTAGGGATACGTAGGAATCCTATCACAGGGTCCAGCCAACTGACCTAAATGGTCACACAAAAGGACACTGCCACGTCCTCACAAATCGGCCTACACGGTCACATCCTCTCTCAGCACGCGATCCAGATTATGACCCTTATCTTATCGACGACCCCACTTCCTTCATAAGTGACGTCGCCGAGGGGCTTCTGTAAGTACCCCAATCTGGATCGCTCTCCATCCAAGCATACGGAAAAAACCAAGGGCGAACTTCCGAAGGTCATAACTCCTTCATACGAACTCCGATTGAGACGTGCCATATATGGTTGGAAAGCTCTCGACGAGTACTAGATTGCCATTACAAAAAAAATGGTAAAATTTGTCCATGTCGTATGACATATCTGGCCCAGAGACATAATTATTACGAAATCCCCTTAAAGTCCACGAGATTTCCTTAAATCCAGGAAAACCAAAAATCTGGTAATGACTCTCAATGTCGTACGACATAGCTTGCCATTTTCTGGACACTATAAATAGAGGGCTCCCCCTCCCTCATTTCACACACCTCCCTTCTCTCCTCTCTCCCCCCAGCTTTCAGGCTCCCCTCTAAGACCCTTCGGGGCAATCCCGGTCCCTTTCGGTTCCTTTCGGAGCATTCCGAGGTCCCTCGTGGTACTCCGAAGCTCTGCCGAGCGCTCCCGAGATGCTCCCGCGCTGCCCCAAGGCACTCTCGAGGTACTCTGAGGCCCCTCGTGGTACTCTGAGGCCTTGCCTGGTCTTTCTCGAGGCGTCCCGACTCTTTTCGAGTCAAACCGGCAACTCGGACGCACGCCGAAACTCTGCCCGAACGCAACCGACGATCCCGACGCACGCCAAACCTCTGCCCGAATCCAACCAACAATCCCTGCGATCCCAACGCACGCTGAAACTCTGCCCGAGTGCACACTTGACAATCCCGAAGCACGCCGAAGCTCTGTCCGCAGACAACCGGCACATCCCGAAGCAATCCCGGTCCGTCCCGGAACACTATTCCATCCTCAAACACTATTCCCCCGCGGAAGACAGACATGAACCAATATTGGTAAGGCTTCCTTCCATTACTATTTCAATACATTTCAATAAGCAGTGTACAATGTAGACATCCGACACAGCATGCATTTTTTAAAAGCACACACACACACACAACATTTAAAGAAAGAAGGGGTATCGAAAGACTCATTTTTACGAGGCTACTTGGGTGAGCTCTAATATTCTAATATTCTCTTCCCGAGGAGTAACCTGACCTCTGAACTCAAAATCTCATCACACAAAAAACAGTTTATTTTTAAACTAATGCCTTTTCTCAATATTTTGGGCTTAATCAAAACGGCGTGGCGACTCTACAAAGCAAAAACACAACGAGACACCTCCACCGACCAATGCAAAAATGGAATGCCAGATGCCGGGGCGCAATCGCTGCGCCTCTCGGATCTGGGTAATTTCATGAGGCATTGGCATTATTGGCCTTTTGTCGACTCTGGGGGGATTTGCTGGAATCTGGCCGGAACAAGTCAGTTCGTTGACTGTAGGATTTGTTCTTCCTTTGTTTGCTTTTCCTGATTCTGTCGCGAAAGGGCTCATGTTAGCGTATGGCCACATATCACTTCTAAGCTCATTGACTGTTATTGCTTCTATCGGGGGTTTGACGGCTGTCATGATGTCCTCCCAAGATAAAGGTTAGGGCTTCACAACCTTTTGGTTGTTGATTGCCTTGCGAAGTTCGTTTCAACTTATCATGGAGCAAAAATGGTCACAATTTTTGAGCTAATCCTTTCCAAATGATAACATCGTCCTCTTTATTCATCTCGTCTTGGTTATCTTCTGAATGATTGTGCCCCATGACGTTCCTACATTCAAATTGGATCAAAGTTGCTTTCAGACATAGGGAGGGTGACCTGATTCGGAGTCCCTTTATATCGTACTCAAGTTGAGTCGGGTCTGCCTCTGGGTATTCACCGTACACTCTCCAAACATCTTCTGTGGCTTCGAGTTGCTCACCCCTTCTAGACATTGCATGTGGCAAAGGTTCTGGTAGCCACTCCTTGATTAAAACCATCCTAGGGGGTAATTTCATCTCTGCATCAACCTCGAGCCAAGCTGAAGGGGTGTACTATTGTTTCTTAGGAAGTTTCCCTTCGTTGGCGCTACTACCAGATCCCGAGGAATTTTGGTGATATAGGCCATGAAGGGCCTCCTCCAGGATAGCGAGGCATTCGTTGCGTCGAAGTCTGCTACTGCTGATGTTGATCACTGTTAGAAAACCCTTTGCTATAGAGAAGTTCTTGTTCGGGCTATAGTCACGAAGCCTGAATCTCCAGGACATGCTATCCTCCCTTCTTTGACCATGCTCCAGAGAATATCGCTCCATCTTCTTTTCAAGTCGGGTAATGGGATATCGGATTTGATTATGCCACCATAATTGCCTTTCTGGGATTCAAATGTGTCCACATGGGGGCTGACAAGTCTCAAAGCATCAGTAGTAGGCATGCTTTCTTCGAGGGGATATTTGGTAAAGCACTCTTCTATTCCTCGGTCAAGCAGCATTTGGGCATCCATTTCTTGGTCCTCTCTCATGCATTCCTCACAATAGCATCGGTCCGATTCTTTGTCTTGGCCTAGGGATTCCTCGGATTCCATTTCATTAAACCCCAATCCGTTGATGTTGGGATCCCTTTTGTATTGGACCATGTCTGGAGCCTCGTCCGCCAAGTAGTATTCGGTCATGATCAGGACCCTCCTCCGGGTCATAGTCCGTCACCTAAGAACTTTCCATCATGCTACTCCTATGGATTATTTCAAGGTTTCCCTTGATGTTGACAAACTTTACGTACTGGTGTAAAGTTGAAGCAACTCCCTTTATCTGATTCAGCCAAGGTCGTCCTAGTAAGGCGGAGAAGGCAGACTCAATATGCATTACATGGAACTCCACTAACTCCTTTTGCTCATTGAATTGGAGGTCTAAAGTCACCACCCCCAAGATGGTGCGGGCCGAGGATTCGTAAGCTCGGAGCATTCGAGAGGCAGGTCTCAGTTGGGAATATTTGATTCTTAACATTCTCATTGTGCATAAAGTGAGAATGTTGACAGATGAACCGTTATCAACCAACACATCTGGGAGGTCGAACTTGTTCAATTTTGATGAGGATGTGAAGGGTCTCATTGTGCCTATTTCTGCATTCTGGCAGGTCCGCGTCTGTAAAGATTGTGACATTTCTGGCACAGCCGCTTGTTTGACCTGTTTCAAATCGTCTCATCTCCAGGGATCGTTCGATCCATCCATTGGTGTGCCCCGATGTCGGCAAGGATCGTTGAGAAACAACCATTCTTAGATTCTCTCTTCTGAGTTCCTCATTACGGGAGAACCAGGTCCTGGCTTCACGCCCCCAATCATCACGGGACAACATATTGATAGAACTATAAATCGTAGGGGACTTATACCTATATAAGGTTTCATCGAATTCCACCATGTTTACCCTGTCATTTCTGGGGAAGGGGTTCCCAATTATGTTAGGACCACGGGGGCGTTCCAACTTTCCTTCCTCAATTAGCCCTTGGACCACTTGTTTTCGTACGATACAATTATCGGTGGTATGGCTGGGGTAGTTGTGAAAAGTACATCGTTTGCCCATATCCAGGTTAGTGTTAGGATTCCTTGGTTGATAATTCTTACGAGGCTTGAGCATGTTTCGCTTTACAAATGCCTCGAAGACTTGTCTTAAGGGCATCTCGAGATTATCAAAATGCTGGAAGCGCTGCTACCGAGGGGGGCCGTTATTCTTTTGGGGCGCTTAATCACGGTTCCCCTGAATTCCGTTCTGAATATAGTGGATTGCTTCAGTAACCTCTTTCCCCTTGTTTGGGGCAGATGCTGAATTAGGCGGGGCTGCCCTGTAGCGATAAGAAGGGACTGGACTGACTACCATTTTCTGTATGCTCAAAGTTTTCTCAAAACTTGGTCCTGGCGTTAACCATGACACGAAGATCAGGATAGAAGTGGTGACTGATCAAAGCCCACAAAGATGGCTTAAGTCAAGAGTGGAAGATATCTGTCTGTTCTTCCTTGGAAAGAGGATCCATCATTTGCTCAACTTCCAATTCCACCTCTTATAGAATTCTTCTACTGGCTCATCCTCTTTCTTCTCGGTGGCTTGCAAGTCATGTCGGTTTGTTTCCCATTCGAGATTAGCACGGTATTTCTCCAGGAAGATATCACTAATTTGTTCCCAGGTGGAGAGATTTTCTGCTTTCACGTTGAGAAACCACCACAGGGCCGTGGATTTTATGGAGTGTTGGAAGTGGTCTGCCATTTGCTGAGCGGTAGCCCCTTTGGCCCTCATACCTATGACATAGGTATCGATATGGGTCTTTGGGCATTCCGTCCCATCAAACTTTTCCATCTCTAGCATCCTAAACTTAGGGGGGGAGAGGCACTACCTTGCTTGGGTCCGTAGGCATGAGTGAATCCTTTCGGGCACTGACCATCCTTCCTTGCATCTCTTTTATCTGCTCGACTAACCAAGCTATGTGGGGATCGTTAGCCGGGGTTAAATTGCCGTTTCCTGGGATGGAACCCAAAGATGGAGGTGGATTTGCTGATGGAATTGCCACTCGGGAATCCTGGGGAGGCAAGTGAGTGTACACAAACCCATGCCCTTGATTGCCAAAATCGGAGACAGGGGCACAATTATCTAGACGATGCTGGACCATGCTTGGGAACTGGGGAAATGTTTCATTGGCCTCAATAGGCAGTCTGGAAGATGGTAAGTTCGAGACATCGGGGTATCTGCATGGGTTGTCTGTTCCTGGCGGCCACTGTGGCTTCAGATAATAGCTTATGGGTTCATAACGAGGCAAAGGATTGAACCCTGGTGGATACTGAGAAGCATTAAGATCTGAGGGAGCAAGCCCGTAAGTATGCTGGTGGTACAGTTTGTGGAGTGGGGCCAGGAAACTGACTGTACTGAGGTTGGGAAGCTGGAGCTGTTTGATTGATGTTTAAATGGGGCTTCGAGCGGGAATTGCTTTGCGCCGCCGGATTTTCGTAGCTTTATGGATGGACTTCCTGGTAATTTTGAGAAGCTGAGGGAGTTGGCAAGTCTTCATCTTCTATGAGGACAAATGTCCCATCTGGTTGGGGGACTGCAACTGTCCCATGATCCAAGCCTGGTGTTCTTCTTGGCATTTCTTAAAAGCCTCGAAAGCTTGCAAGACTTCTTTTACTGTCTGAAAATTTCCTGGGGGCGGAGTTCCATTCCCATCGCTGTTATCTGTTGACCCTGCCATTGGAGAGTAGCGGACTGTTCGAACTGCAGAACCTGAGGGGTTGTCTGACCTTGTGACCTCGATGCTTAAAAGACGGCAACCCGGGACCCTCAACCACTCTCGGCTCGCTGCAGTAGGTGAAAGGTAGGGTTCAGACTCAGGAGGGTATTTGACTGAAGGCAAAAGCTCATGCGACATGCAGTTCTTTTCTCTTTTTTTGTTTGAGTTTACTTAAAACGTGTCTTCTCAGAATGGTTGGAAAAGATTTCTCTTCTTTTTCGCGACTATTCTAGATCCTGGGTCAGTGGAATCCGACATTACGTCTATAAGCCCCTCGTTTTTCACCTGTATTTCAACATCCCAGGGCGGACAACCTTGAGCGAAGGTCTTATAGGGTAAGCCGTTTCCACCAACCGAAAAGAGAAACGAGCTTAAGGACCGAGCCTGCCATATTAGTTTCAATGTTGCTGCCATGTGAATTGCGACCAAAGTCAATATCTTTAAGTCAATATCGGGTCAAAGTTTGGCATGGCCTTCTTTTGTCTTGCTTTCGCAAGGGACCTTTGACTTTTATATTTGAGTGGGTCGTATTTGTCATGGGTGGCGCATTAAAGGCTCGATGACATGGTGTCACATTGGGCGTTGACGTATATCCAATATAGGTCAGTGTCTAAGTTAACACTAGAAATCAATATCAGGTCAACAGATGATCCTGCCGAGCTTGCTTTCGCAAGTGACCTTGACTTTTAGGTTTTGACTCAGAAAATGATCGATATGGGATATACATCTAGGCTTTATGACACGAACTGGGTCAAAAACCAACCAAGTCTTGGACAAAGTGTGATGCAAATAGTGCATGGTTGACACTGGCGAGGATGGTGTAAGTACGCCAATCCAATTCGCTACCCTTTTAGGTGCATTTTAATATGATAAAATTGCATTAAGGGGCATTTTGGTAAATTCCCGGTCTATTTCGAGACTTCCGAAAACATCTCATAAGTTTCTTGCGAAGGAAGTACTTTTCAGTACTTTGCTCATGCTAAAGGACCTACAGGGAATAAACCAGCTTTGGACCTTTTGGGTATTAACCTGGAATGTTCCAGAACCAGGTTTTGGTGCCAGAAACGGTTGGTGACATGTTGTGTCACGCGACAACTCGAGCCATGGAAATTAGTTGCAGGACGTCGTACGACACAATAAGTCCATCATCTGCAGCCTATAAATAAGACCCTCCCCCTCTCATATTTGGATCCCTTTTCCAGTCCCTAAATTCACTCTGCCAAAATACGTCCAGAAACCCTCCTCTCTCTCAAAACACACACAATACCAACCAATTCCTCCCAATTCAACCTCCCTCATACATAATTCACCCATCTCCCTCTCATATATTCACACACACCATTGAAGATCAAAGCCCAGAAGCTCTCTCTGCATTCGAATTCCAATCTGAAGCTGCTTAGAAGGGTTCTACACTGAACATGGTGTAGAATTGTGGATCTACAAGGGTAACCCCTCCATCCATCCTTCTCTCTCTCATCCATTCACTCTTTGCTTGTTCATTACAATTTCTATTTCATCCACTTGATAATCAAGCTCCATCCGCTTCTGATTATCAAGTGTCAATTGCCATCTCTCTGTTTAATCCATTTAGTTTGATTGATTGATTGGTCATGATGTGATTTGTTGGAATTATTGCTTGTTTGCCAAGGGAGTGTGGATCTCTCCATATCCACACCCCCTTAGCTAATTCATTGTGAATTTGTTGTTCCCTGAGTTGACTTGATGTGATATTTGGATCTGGTTGGTTATCTGTTGAATCTGATTTCTAATTGTAAAGCCTCTGCAGAAGGTTACGTTATGTCACGCGACACAACAGACCTCATCAGTCCTGTGTAGTGCGACATAATAACTAGCCCTATGCAGAGACTATCATTTCAGTTGTAAGTTTGTTCATCCAGGTCACTTGTCACTCAAAATAGAGTGTGGATCTTCAATATCCACACTCATTTGAAGTGATTGTGTATATCTCTGTTTATTCTGTGCTAAATGTCGTAAGGCTTCTGCATATGATAGCTTGTGTCACGCGACACAATCTGCAAAGCAGATCCTTTGTCACGCGACACTCTTTGTCATTCTGCAGAAGTCATTTTCCAATTGTAATATGTTTTTCCTCCTTGTAATATGGGATGTGGCCTCCCATGGTCAATGGCTCACAAGTTGTAATGTTCCCCTTGTTGAGCAATAAAATGAAGCATTAATACGAATTTTGTCATATATCTTGTCACACACATTTGCACACACGTTTGAATGATTTTGAATGTTGAACATAGAAAGACTCGTCTACGGACGAGGCGTGTTGGGTGAACTCTCGGTTCTTCCCAACACGTAACCTGACCCCTGAACCCATTTTCTCTTTTCAAAAGGTTTTCAATGTTTCCATTAAAACGGCGTGGCGACTCTAAAAATTAATTTTTCGGCGAGCGTTCATTCAGATGGGTTGTTTGGAATGATACCGCACGCGCAAGAGAGGCATATGAACACCTTTCGAGCTGCAACTGAGACCACCACGAGTTCAGGGTTGTAGTGTACGATTGTTCATGGAAAGAGTGCGCGTAGTGTGTGGTAACTATAATTCATTTTTGAGTTAGAATGGAAGTTTGAAAATTGTGTATTAAAGATATGAATATTTACACAAGCATTTTATAAGTAAAAGAAGAAATGAGGCTTAAAACATCTTATGAACAAATTAAAAAAAACAAGAGCATTTTATGTACCAAACATGCGTAACAAAAAAAAAAAAGATACTTTCAAAACAAGACATATATAAGGCACACATTTTTTGCTTTTTTAGTAATAATCCAAAAGAAGAAAGGGAAAAATAAAAGCCACACACAAACACAACGGTCGAAAAAAGGGGTAAACGAAAGTTTGACCTGCACCATGTTTTAAAAACTCTCCTTTTTTATTTTATTTTTAAAAGAAGTTTTATTTAAAAACAAAAAAAACAAAAACAAAAGCATGTCCCCAGCGGAGTCGTCAACTGAAATTACCCGATCTGGCGGGTGCCCGACGCGCGTCGCAGCTTGGTTTCCCACTCCTGAGAGATAAGAAGGTGTTTTAAAGATCAGATCGATGAATTTCTTTAAAAAAGAGAGTCGCCACGCCGTTTTGTCGTGAGCCAAAAACATTGAAAAAAGGCTTTTAATTTGAGATTTTGAGTTCGCAGGTCACGTTACGCCTCGAGAAGAGATTTTTGTGCTCACCCGAAATGTCTCATGTCCATGAGACTTTCTAAACCCTTTTTGAAAGTTGTGTGTGCTTAAAATCCAGTGGCCCCCGTTGGTTTAAAAGAAAAGGAAAAACTGTGCAGTTTAGAGGAAACTGTCTGTTTTGATAAAAGGGGGTTTAAAACAAATATGAAACTGAAGAAAAACTGGATAACTGAACAAATGTCACAGGCTGCAAACTGATCCGTACGGATCAATGCCTCTTTACAAGGAGGTACGTACGGATTGGTGTATGTAGTAGACTGTTTTTCGTGTATCTCATTTTATTTTTGATGTCACATCGATTAGACTTGATGATTTCAAGCTTTTCTTGAGAAACAACAAAGTGGTATCTAATAAAATGCCCGATCCCAAATATTATCGACAATTTCTTAAGAAATTAGGCTAAGAATTGAGCCGACCTTGCATTGAAAAGAAGGTTACGATTTACGAATGATGAATATGCAAAATGTGCATTGATAGCTAAGCAATCTCTAATAATTAATCATCAAATTATTTGATATCCTCTTATTCGTAAATAGAAGATGGACGAGCCATTTATAACTATATAAAGGTTTAAGTGCAAAGCACTTTAGAACATCCCAAATTTTCCCGCTCAAACTAGAATCGAGATTAAATAGATGCTAGGTTCATTACTCATTTACTAAACACACCCCCTTTAATAACCTGAAATAAAATTTGAAAAATTCGAGGGATATTAATCTCACATCGTGTAGGAATTGAAATGCTAGGAAATGAAGTAGTATATATTGAGAGGCCTTAGCATTTGAAAACCAATTGGGAAATTAATCACACATCGTCTAGGAATTGAAATGCTAGGAAATGGAATAGTATAAATTTTGGGGCCTTTGGCTCCTTAGTGACCACCAGCTTTCTTGATGTATAAATTTTAGGGCCTTTGACTCCTTAGTAAATACCAGCTTTCTTGGTGTTGGGCGCACCTAGGTCACGCCTAGGGCGCTTAATCACCGCCAAATGACTCCTTAACTAAGACTTTTCATAGCTCCTTAATTTCTCAAGAAAGCTTTACATTTAGTATATATTAAGAGACCTTAGCTAGGGATGGCAATCGGATCAGATCAGGTCGAATTAGTCTTGATCCGAATTCGATCCGATCCGAACTTACTTGATTCGAGCCCCGATTCGAGCCCCGATCCGATCCGAAGCTGTAACTTTTTTTTTTATTTAATCAATTTAATAGAATACTAGAAAGCCATATCCGATCCGATCCGATATCCAATCCGATTTGATCTGATCTGATCCGATCCGATACCGTCTGCCAAGAGAGAGAGAGGGCTGCTGCACAAGAGAGAGAGAGAGAGAGAGAGAGGGGTAAACCCTAGATTTTTCCTTATAAAAGGAAGACATAAATGCAAATTTAAAGAACATGAGGGGTAAAAATGAAAATAAGTAAGGTTAATGAAAGCGGATCGGATCAGATCGGATATCGGATCAGATAATAAATTGAAGGAAATCGGATCGGATCGGATATACCTAAGTCGAATCCGATCCGAAATCCGATCGGATCATGAAAAACCCTACAAAATTCGAAAATTTCAGATCGGATCACCCTTCGAAACGGATCGGATTCGGTTAAATTGCCATCCCTAGTCTTAGCATTTGAAAATCAAATGAGATATTAATCCACATCCTCTAGGAATTGAAATATTAGGAAATAGAGTAGTATATATTGAGAGGCCTTAGCATTTGAAAACCAAATGAAATATTAATCCCACATCGTCTAGGAATTGAAATGCTAGAAAATGGAGTAGTATAAATTTTGGGGCCTTTGACTCCTTAGTTAACACCAGCTTTCTTTGTGTTGGGCGCGCCTAGGTCACGCCTAGGACGCCTAATCACCGCCAAATGACTCATTAACTAAGACTTATCATAGCTCTTTAATTTCTCAAGAAAGCTTTTCATTTTCGTTTTCCGCTCACATGTCACAGCCAGTTTTGAAATTGGAAACTTGATCGATTTTGTCATTTCACATTTGTAAGATAGTGACTTGCTATAAAGAAAAATGGGAAAAAACACATTTGTAAGATAGTGACTTGCTATAAAGAAAAATGGGAAAAATAAAAGGGATAGATGTGTGACGTTCTCTCTATGGAGAGCAACTTCTCCTATTATTTTTAACTTTCTTTGAAATAGTTTTTTATTCGTGCGTTTAATGCACGGGTGTAGCACTAGTTAAATGTTAACAACTTGAGGAGCAACTTCGGACAAAATAGAGTGAACGGACCAAACTAACAATGTCTGAAAAGGTAGGGGCAAATTAACAAAAAAGTAAAAGAATGAGGGATCAATTGACAAATATTCAAAGTACGCAAATGGAGAAAATTGTTTGAATAATGTGCAGCGCCAGTTGACCAAGTGCTCATTGCTGATTCTGAAATTTCTCAAAAACATCACTCGAATGAGTATTCCGGTGTCTATCGGCACCAGCACCGGCGCCGATGATTCCCCAAACATTATAGAGAATCACGATTTCTCTCTGAAATTGGAGAACTGGAAGGCCACCTCCGGCAAAGGCTTCACTGTTCCCGAGCCTGGCTATCGAACCGACGTCTCACCAAAGACGGGAGAAACTTTCGCCGTCGTCACCAACAGGTTAGAATACTGGCACGGATTGGAACAAGATATTACCGGTAAAGTCTTAGCCGGTTCACTTTACCAAGTAACTGCGTGGGTTGGAATTTCAAGCTTTGTTGAAGATTATGCTTCGGTATCTGCTACCGTCAGGCTAGAGTATCCAGAATCAATCCCTAAATTCATGACGATCGGAAGGTAAATTAAACGACTTCCTCTGTGTTTTTTCCCAATTACGACAACTTCGTTAGTTCAGGATTATAATTGTTTCTTTTTTCTATATATATTTAGAAATGATCATATCTATACTTTAAATCATTACTAAAAATTCATCTATTATGGTTTAGTATTATGATTTTCACTATCAATAGTTATAAATTACTCCCTCCGTCCTCAAAAATGTCCATTTTAACTTCGAGAGGCATTTGAGAAAGTTGGTATAAAACTATTAATAGCATAAATACATAAACACCCTTAATTATCTCATCATATAAATCCATGATTGCAAGTGTAAACTAGAACAAAATGATTGATTTGGGGGGGGGGGGTTAAGTAACTTTTTCCAAAATATGGTCATTCATTTAGGGATGAAGAAAGCTAAATTTTGTAATTTACTTCAAGCCAATTAAATATTTGGGTACGTTTCTGTGAACCTTAATTAAATAGAACAAAAGTAGTGGAGACTTTTTGCATGGGACAGGGGAAGTATATAGCATTGTTGCTCCAATATTTTAATCCAATTTTCTCATAGTTGAAATACAAAATATGAAATCAAACACATGCAGATCTTAAAGAAATAATAGGATATGGTTATCTATTGAGAAAATTATATACAGGGAACGAAATATTTCAACGCTGCCCTTGCCCGTCTCGTGTAAGTATACACGAGATGTAATCTATAATCTCGTGTATATGTACACGTGATGACTCGTGTACGCACACGAGATGTCTCGTGTACATATACACGAGATTATAGATTACATCTCGTATGAACTCACACGAGACACATCTCGTGTGAACTCATACGAGACTCATCTCGTATGAACTCACACGAGACACATCTCGTGTGAGTTCATACGAGATGAGTCTCGTATGAACTCACACGAGATGTGAGTCTCGTATGAACTCACACGAGATGTGTCTCGTGTGAGTTCATACGAGATGCTTTCTGCCTCTAAACCCAGTTCATACGATAGGTTAAAATTAGGTTTAAATTACCTTCTTTACAGGCACGGTGCTAGAAGAAGCTCCGACGGCGATGGCAGTGGCGGTAGCGGCGGCGCCAGCTCCGGCAGGGACCTTCGGAATTTTTACTCTAGCCATTTTCGTTGTCGTCGTCGTCAATCGTCGTAAGAGAGAGACCGGAAAGAGAGAAAATTGAATGAGTGAATAAAAAAAAATTAGGTATATAAAAGGCTATTTTGGTAATTTACTTACTTCCCTGGAAATTGAGTCTCTGTATTTAGTATTTGCCGAAATAATATGAACGATTGCCCCCTGATAATCATTAAAATATTGGTTTTATGCCCATCGTGGATTTCAATTCAACGAGGAATCATATCTACATCTTTTGTGATTTTAGGACATCTCTAGTTTTCGCATTTGTCAATAAAGTTGATTATATACATTATTTTTATCGTTAATCTTTTCCAATAGCACACTGACCCAAAAATTGAGAAATAAAGCACAGCAGACTCCCTTAAAATGTTCTCTATGCCATGGATATGAATAACTATCACTCGCCATATCGGTCCACTAGTTGGTTAATTTTTCATTCTTAAAATGAGTGATTGGGTCTTGAATACGTCCTCGGGTAGTCACTTTACACAATTGTTCGAAAAACAAGAAGTTGCTTTTCTAACAAGCTATATGATCATTAGAACTGAATGGTTGCTTTCCAATCACGGCTCAAGTTTGTCAATCATAAACTAAATGAACCGAAAAAGCAGGTTTATAAAGAAGCAACAAAATCCTCCTTAAGAAGTGAAAATATAGTGATTTATTCTAGAAGATTCTGGCATTCCATTCCATCTAAATACACCACAACTTTGCGAAAACTCTACATTGTCATAATCTCCAAACATCTTCGTCCTTTCCTAAACCTACAAATATGACTTGGAAGAAATCTTCTACTATAGAAGGGCATATCCAATCTTCCAAAACAGAAAACAGCTCATGTCGTAGCCTCCAAGCAACTGAACAATGTAAGAAGAGATGATCATGAGATTCACTTCAGACTGCAGTATAATGCACATATATCTGGGGTCAAGAAGCAAGGAACATAATCCAATCTTTAGGAAGAGAAAAGATAGTGATCTGTTTTAGAAGATTCTTGTATTCTATTCCATATAATACACCACAACGTCGCAGGAATTCCACATTGCCATAGTCTCTTAACATCTCTGTCCTTTCCTAAGCCCACAAACCCTGCTTTTGAGGAAACATTCTACCGTAGAAGGGAATATCTCACTCTCTTCCAAAAGAGAAAACAACTCGTACTAAGCTTTCAAGCAACTGAACAATGTAAGTAGAGATGGTTATGAGATTCAATTGTTTTCTTTTTTTTTTTTGATAATAGAAGAAGATATATTAGAAGGGAGAATAAAGTAAAAAAGAGTAGAGGACAATGAGTCCTCTAAAAAAATAAAACTAGAAAAAATAGAAAAATAACTACAAAGTAGTCTAACAAACTACAAAAGTATCACTAATGTAAAGTAGCTCTCCAATCTCTTCACAAGTCTGTTATAGATAATCCTCAGTAAGCTCCATAGCCGATGCCCACAAGGAAGCAAGATAAACAATCCTCTTCTTGAGAAGAAGAAAAGATAAAGATCTATTCTAAAAAATTCCAGCATTCAGTTCCAACCATATATCCCACAACGCTGCAAATACTTCACACTTCCATAATCTACTAGGATCACTTTCCTTATCAAATCCCCAAAATTGAATTTGAAGGAATCTCTGTACCGTTGTAGGGCAAATCCAGTTCTCCCCCAAGATCGAGAACAACTTACACCAGAGTCTCCAAGTAGTTGAACAGTGTAGGAAGAGATGATCATGTGACTCACTTTGACTATATCACATCACACAAATGTCTAGGGACAAAGCCTTATTTAGGCATCGCCCTTGTCGGATATTATTTGTGTTCAAACGATTGAGCAATAAATACCATGCAAAAGCTTTCAATTTTGAGGGAACTTTGGACTTTCAAATAAAATCATGCAAGGGGAAATGAGTTGTATGTTGGACTTGAATGAGAGACTTGAAAAGTGAATGGGAAGTAAATCTATCTTGAGAATATAAAGTGTTCAAATGAATAAGCACTAAAGACCATGCAGAAGGCTTAAATACCGAGGGGACTTTGACTTCCAAATAAAATCTGGCAAGAGAAAACAAATTGGGTTTTGAGACTGAATATGATCTTCAAGAGGAATTTGGTAATCTACCATGAAAATCTAAATTCCAAAGTTGTTTTTCTTGACACTGCAAAACTCTATGAATTGAGAGAATTTCAAAGAATAACATTTCGTTGGACTATCAATCATTCAAGTTATGTGTGAGATGTAGATTCCACGAGAATTATACCCCTCTAAAAAAAGATATTGGGGCATTTTGGGGTTTTTATTACACAAGCTGTCATGGTTGGATGGAGGAGTACTCTATTATTTTTATTACAGTTTTTTGTCTAATAGATATCAAAAAGATCAACTGGATAATGAAATTTTGGTAAACCAAACATGCTAATTCTTTCAAGTTTTGCGTAAATAAAATCTTATGTTCCAAGTTCTAAATCAAGGTAGTGATCATCAAGGACAAAATAGTCATTTCTGAAAATCTTAACAGAGTCAATTGAGTATTCCTAATGGAGGCACTAAAACAGTACGAAAAGTGACATTCAATCCCGCGATTAGTAAGTTTTCAGGTACATGAACATGAACCCTTATAGGAAAAATGGCTAAGGTAACAAAAAACTATTTAATTCTATTTATTTAGCATTGAATCACTGGCAAATTTGGTGAAGTGTTGGTTTTTCATCAAGCTGATGGTAGATTTTCTAATGCAGTGCCTGGACAAAGAAAGGGGAATGGGAAAAGATTGAAGCCACATTCTCGGTGTCACCACTACCCAAACGTGTTGCATTATATTTTGAAGGGCCAGTACGTGGAGTAGACCTTTTGTTTGACTCTGTTATAGTATGTGAGGTATGCTTACACATTGTTGTATTAAACAATTTTCATGAGTTATTGGCAGAAGTATTGTTTATATTAGGGATTGTGATGGTTGGAAAACGTGAATCTGAATCATTTTCAGGTTGATATCACTTTATGTGCGTACAAATTCCTATGTCAAATTAAACAGAGCTATAGCATGGAATTGCTTGGAGTGAAACATGTTGGCGTAACTCATCACCTCCCCATGATGAGTTCAATAACTTACTATGATGAAAATAAACATTAAGGTTGTAAAACACTGGCACAATATCTGCCTGCTATCTTGGAGAGCATTAGGGTTTGAGATTTTTGCAGTATTGTGTCTATTGCGTTTGCACCATGTCCTGAGGTTTTCAACTTGGCCGGATTTTCTCCCTTCTTTCGCTGGTATTTTGCTCTTTCGAGAGGGGAATATGCTCTGGATATGTTATGACTGACTATGTACAATACTAATCTTTGTTTTTCTTGAAGCGGCCACTCCACAAGTTATATTGGATGATTATGTATGTCTTAGTCTTAGTTGTGTGTGAATTGGTAGGTACTCTTATATTTCTTGAGGCTCTATCCTCAGGCATTACATATGTTCAGTTGCATAAATCTTGAGTTTTGTATGTATTCTTTTTTATGTTTCTTTGGTAGTCAGGATGCCATTGCAAAAGTAACTTTAGCATCCATTGTTGCCTATTCAAGTGGTTATGAATTATGATCACCCTAATTTTTTGAGAATGTGATATAGTCCCCTTTGTACCACTTTTCATTTCTTTTCTGCATAGCATCTACTTTTTATGCCCTCTGTACCACTTTCATGTATGTATATATATATATATGTATATATATATATATGTATATATATATATATATATATGTATATATATATATATATATGTATATATGTATGTATGTATATATGTATCTATATATATATGTATATATATATGTATGTATATATATATATATATATATATATGTGTATATATATATATATATATATATATATATATATATATGTATATATATATATATATATATATATATATATATATATATATATACATATATACATATATACATATACACATATATACATATATATATATATATATATATATATATATATATATATATATATATATATATATATATATATATATATATATATATATATATATATATATATATAGAGAGAGAGAGAGAGAGAGAGAGAGAGAGAGAGAGAGAGAGAGAGAGAGAGATAAGATGCTAACTCGGGATGAGAATAGTGGCTGGGAACATGGCTTCTAATCTCATTTGCGTGATGACAGATAGTTGGTGGTTATGTACGTGTTGGTTTGGGTGATGGTTATGGAGTTCGGGATGAGAATCGTGGTTATGTTGCCATCTGATTCTATTGACATCCCCTCAAGTTGGTGGTGTATCTACAAGCATAAATTTGCCAGCAAGAAAAATAATAGCTTAGATGTGTCATGCATTTTGTGAAGATGTCTGCAGTGTGCGAAGTGGTGGATATATGTGGGAGGGTGATATCTTCCCAGTCATAGGCCTCTTGAATGGAGTGACAGTCAACCTCTGTTTTTTTCTGCATTCATGATAGACA
Source organism: Adenophora triphylla var. japonica (assembly GCA_022495995.1). Taxonomy (NCBI): domain Eukaryota; kingdom Viridiplantae; phylum Streptophyta; class Magnoliopsida; order Asterales; family Campanulaceae; genus Adenophora; species Adenophora triphylla. The sequence goes on along the minus strand of JAFEMH010005174.1, from coordinate 122,907 downwards.
AGATTCACGAGTGTTGTCAGCATGCAATAATGTTGGTTGAACAAGAAAGAAACCCATTTCTATGATAAGACCGTGTAGCTAAATAGTCTCCAAACACGCAGCAGACATGGCGCAATATTATGCTACAGTGGATGACTTGGATACAAATTTTGCTTCTTGCATTTCCAAGAGATAAAGAGCACCACCAAAAACGATACTCCGTCCTGTAATTGATCTTCTAGTGTCGGGGGAGCCATCAGCATCACTATAAGCTTGTAACTTAAGTGAAAAATCTGTAGGAATTAATAGGCCACATTAAGATATAGAAAGACTATCCTGTTGAAGAGTAGCTATTTCATGTTCAAGCTGGAATCAGCAATCAATGCTATGCTGACTATACAAGCTTCTTAAGATGACTTCCATCTTGGCAGGAGTCTTGGAAGACTGAAGTCACTGAAGATTCAAGATGATGTTGAATAAGACAGATCCTAGGATCCATATTATGATTTGAGCATCTTTGACCTCCCATTTAGTGTGTCTATCTTTGTCTCTGTTTTCGTCCGGAACAGGATCAATGCCATCAACATGGCCACACAAATCTTTTCATTTGACAAACATCTTGAAAAATGCCCAGGCTGCATTGTTTTTGCCATTCAAACTAACTGAAAACGTCAGGCTAATAAAACTTGATCAGAAAGTACTAGATTCAAGAGATTAAACTAGGGGCTGAAATGAGTTAAATGAAATGGGACAAAAGGCAGATCATAGTGTAGCCCTGATATCTTGTCAACTAGAGAACTTTGAGCTGAAAATTGTGTTACCCTCTGTGGATGGAGTATGTTATCTTTTATTCACATGTCCTCACTAAATTACCAGTAAGGTTATGATAAATGTACGCATTTATATGTTAGTGTACTTCTTTTTGAGTGCTTGATTGTTTACTGATACTTGGATTTAATAATATTTTGCAAGATTTTGAGGGAAACCTCAGCTCAAGACGGGAACATAATACTGAGCCCAGAATTTGAAAATGGCCTTAGCCATTGGTCTGCTAGACATTGCAAGATCAACACGCATGACTGGATAAGTAATGATGATATTCGTCCTTTCTCGGGAAACTCCTTTGCATCAGTAACTATGCGTGACAAGGATTCCTGTGCTGTCCAGCAGGATTTAAGTGCAAGACTGCAGCGCAGGGTTACATACGAAGTTACAGCAGTGGTTCGAATATGTGGTGGAAATATCACAGGTAGAGAAGAACTGATAATTTCCTTGCAGGTTCTAGAATATAACCTCGTCAAGTACTCCAAGTATAACTTGAATATAATCAGGTTAGTACTATCACTTCCATTTTTTTTTATACACTGAAAGGAACTCAATTTTCAGTCAGGGTTCATATGATCATTTGAAGCTGTTGATATTTTTTCAGTACTAGGCTGCTAAGGGTCTTTAAATAAAACTTTGTCAGAGTGTACTATGATCCACAAGAGCAAACATTAGGTACAGTGCTAAACATGTTATTGTTAAACTAGCCAGAACCACAAGTATGCCATACAAGTAAGATATGTTGGTTTATTAAATCTACAAAAAACTCTATTTACATGGATCCCAAATATATGTTCATATTTTCCTTCTACCATCTCAGAGAAAGGAGTCACAGTTTTATAAAAGGAAATAGTCTCAGACTCTCGGTACATTTTTATGAAGGTACAAACAAGTAAAACTTCATCATTAAAAAGTATGCAATGTCATTGTGACAATTTATTCGGGAGGTAGGGAGTATTCCCTGTCGCATGATGCTATGCTTGCACATGTTCTTGCTCTTCAGCGAGGATTGAGAAATCAGCCTTTGGTTCCGCAAGGATAGCTTCTTGTTGTTGGAAGCTAGAAAGAAGATCTTCCAACTTATCCAATCCAGCTAGGATCTTAACATTATTTGCTTGCGTGACTTAGAGCATCTCTGTTATGCTTTCTTCTGCAAGAACCATTGCAGGCATTTGGAACCTGTTACTTTTTTGTTCATCTGGAACTCTTTGGTTCTTGCCGCTTAAGTTTTTGTTCTGTATTAAGAGAATACGGGTTAAATCTAATATTGGGTTGGGCCGTTAGAAGATGATCAACTGTTAATGCTGTTAGACCATCTTGCTAGAATTCCTCTACGATTCAGTGCTCTGGGTTAGCAAGGTCCTGGGTTCAAATCATTCCACTAGCATTTGTTACCTGCAAAAATTATGAGCTGACCCCAAAATTTCCCCTGCAACAACAACATGATGATGACATCCAAAATTGCCCCTGCAATGGAACAAATACAATGACATCATCTTCATCATATATTGTAATGCTAATGCATCAGACACTGTTACAGTAAATTATGGTTGACAGCTACATATATATTTTCCCGCACACGTAAATTCATTATTAATCTATGTATTGTACTGAAGGTCACAGGTAACCAATGTGTGGGAAAAACTCAGTGGAAATTTTGTATTGAAAGATTTGCCATCATCAGCGGTCATTTATTTACATGGTCCACCTTCAGGCATTGACATTCTTGTCAATAATTTAGTGGTAAAGCGTGCCAAAAGCTGTCCGATTCCACTCTTGCAAGGCTTCAAGGTTAGTTGTTTGCTTCATTGCTGTGCTGAGTTTCATCAAATTTATTTTTTATTTCCTATAGTAGGTTTTTATTTCGAGAAGAGGAAGTTGGAATTGATGAGGGGTGTAAGGTGGGTAGAGAGGTTTATGGTGTCACATCTTCTGTTTGCTGATGATACTATGCTGTTCTTAGCTGAGGGCGTTAAAAATTTAAAGAATGTGCTCACCATCCTTCAGCTTTTTGAAAGTGTTTCGGGGTTGAAGATCAATCTGTCCAAGTGTGGTATTGCTGATATTAATTTGGGAGATGATGTGAGTAACCGAAATGCTCCTTTGATTGGTTGCCAAGTCCTTTCTTGGCCTCTATCTTATCGTGGTTTAGGTGGTAATCAAATGGCTACTTCTTTTTGGATCCGGTAGTAGAGAGTTAATAAATGCTTTGCTAGTTGGAAGCATGCATATTTTTCGTTGGGTGGGCAAATTACCTTGGTGCGTGCTTGTCTTTCTAGCATTCCCCTTTATTATCATTTTCTATCTAAAATTCCTTGTCATGCAGCTGATGCTATTGAGAGGACAATGAGGAATTTTTTGTGGGAAGGTACGAGGGAGTATAAAAGGGATCATTTAAGGGCTTGGGATAAAGTCTGTCGTCCTAAGGAGGAGGGTGGATTGACTTTGGGTAATCTGATTAGCCGGAACATTTCTCTAGTCAGTAAATGGCTGTGGCGATTTTCTCGAGAACCTAACAATTTGGCATAAAGTGATCAAGAGTAAATTCGGGATGCATATCAATGGTTGGGATACTTCTTTCAACGAGTCAGGTTCGCAAAAAAGCTCGTGGAAATTTATTCATCAGTGCCACTGCCTGTTTAATCCTCGCGTTAAGTTAAAAGTTGGTAATGGGACTCAAATTCATTCTTGGGAAGACATTTGGGCAGATATCTCTTCATTAAAGGAGCGATTTCCCCGCTTATATCATCTTTCTCCTGTTCATGAAGCTCCTATTTCTGAGTTTCAGGTGTTTGGGGAAGAGGGAGACTCTTTATCTTTGAATTTTCATTTCTTTCGAAATCTAAATGATAGATAACTTGCTGATGTTGGTGTTATTCTATCTGTGTTATCTCATGTTCGTTTGTTGAACAAGCCTGATTAATAGTTGTAAATCTTTCCTAAACTTCTTTATTCGGATCTTTTCCTCTTTCATCGCGTGTTTGGAATTCTAAAACTCCCTTCAAGATTTGTGCTATTGTGTGGCTTTTAGTACTTAATAAACTTAACACTAATGACAAATTACAGCTCCGTCGGCCTTCTACTGCTTAATTGGTGTGTGAATTGCAAGGAGTCCGAAGAGACTCATGATCATCTCTTTCTCCATTGCAGTAATGCGCGGCATCTTTGGAATTGTATGTTTGAGGTGGCTGGTGAAGTGTGGATGAGTCCAAAATCCTTTCTTCATTTCTTCAGATTCAGTTCAGAGGATCTGGCAAAGGAGGAGATGAGAGTCTTTTATGGGAGTGTGGGGTCTTTGCAGTTTGTTGGTGTCTCTGTATGGAAAGGAACACGAGGATTTTTAAAAAACCAATGTGTATCGAAACAATTGCTTATGGAAAAAGTAGTATCTTTAGCTTCTCTATGGGCTTATGCTAACGGTGCTTTCAAAGGATTATCACTTAATGATATGAGGAGGGATTGAGAGGCAGCTATAGTTTGATGTAGGTTTTATGTAATTTTCTTCATTGTGGTTATGGACGCTTTGTCCATCTGTTTTGTATTGTGAGGATCATTTATTAAGTTTTTTTTTTCCTATAAAAAAATAAGTGTGTAGCTCAAATCTCTCCACACCCTGACTTATTATATCTATTTATCATCGTTCTATCTTCGTTTTTTTGGACATAACTAAGGTTTGCTGTGGACTTATTGGTTATAATCATCTTTCTTATTGGCTTGTGGTTTTCTTTTCCAGGTTCCAGATCTTGGGAGTAACATAGTTGATAATAGCAACTTTTATGACGAAAAGAAGATGTGGTTTGAACATGCTTATTGTAAACTAGAAGTGCGAACTGGCTCACCACGGATTGTTCCTCCACTAGCCATAGATTCTCTATTATCCCAAGTAGCTCTTAGTGGAAAATATATTTATGTGACAAGTCGTTCACAGAACTCATCAGGGCCGGCTCAGAAGATCACAAGTAAACTTGTATCTCATTTGACATATCAAGTGTCTGCCTGGGTTAGGCTTGGTTTTGGTGTCAATGGAAGTCAGCACGTCAAAGTCACCCTCAAATTGGGTGAACGACATTTTGATGTCTGCCAAAACAATGCCACTGGTAGCAGATGGCATGAAATTTCAGGGTCTTTTAGGCTTGATCAGACACATTTATCTGAAGCTATGGTCTATATTCATGGTCCTCCTTCGGATGTCGACTTCATGGTTGCTGGACTTCAGATTTTCCCTGTTGACCGTGGTACAAGGTTTAAACTCTTAGCGGAAAAGACTGAGCAGGTATTTTCACTCTTAAAAAGTATTGATGTATATCGCATTGTAGCAGAAGTTTTCTCCTTGACCTTAATTAAAACAGAAAATCAATGGCTGGATAAGTTATGTAGATTCCTTGTTATTAAATGTTTCTAAGGTATAAAATTACCCTTTCAAATGCGCGCTCTAGCACGGTAAGCATTTAAATAATCTGTATTCATCTCAGCCAGCACTAGTGAGACTCTTAAAAACTTCATGAAGTAGATGTATCAGCGCATAAGGTACAGTACTGACTGGAATAATTCAGATCTTTTCACTTTTAGTTTTCCTTTTGCTTATGCTCTATTTAGTTTTGTCTGTAGGGAAGAGAGATGCTTCCTTTTAGGACAGTAATTTTTAGAATAATGGCTTTGATGCGTGGTTAATTAGTTGATGAGATTCATCAAGTCAAATAAACCAAAAAAGCAAGTATAAAATTGTTGACGGAGTGTGTGTGTGGGTATCTATGGAATGGAATGAGTTTCCAGTCATTATCGTAATTTACTCGCAATAAGTCAAAGATCGATTTCTTTTGAAACAGAGGAAGTAACTATTTTGTTAAACTTTATTCAATCTGTATCCTTGAGTTTTCTCAAAATATATATAGCTTTATTTGATTGATGGCTATAAACTTCTTGCAGATTAGGAAGCGTGATGTAATCTTGAAGTTTCATGGAACAAGAGCCAGCACTTTACCTAAAAGGAATCTTAAGGTCAATCAAACTTCAAACAGTTTTCCTTTTGGCTCAAGTATTTCTCGTACGGATATCGACAACACCGACTTTGTCAATTTCTTTGTAAGCCATTTCAGTTGGGCTGTATGTAATGATGTGAAGTGGTCTTCAGCCGAGCCAAAAGAGGGAAATTTTAACTACAGTGATTCTGAGTACATCTTGAACTGGTGTAAGAAGAACAATATCGAAACGAGGGGTCATTGTATCTTCGAGGAGGTAGAAGACAAAGTCCCACAATGGGTTCGTTTGCTTGACAAAAATAAGTTGGAGGAAGTTATGAGAAAGCGTCTTACAGGTCTTCTAATACATCACAAAGGCAAGTTTAAGCACTATGATGTGAACAATGAGATACTACATGGATCTTTCTATATAGATAGACTGGGAAAAGATGTTCAAGCTAACATGTTAAAGCTTGCCCATGAAGTGGATGAAGCTGCTACCTTATTCGTAAATGATTTCCATATCATGGATGGGTGCGATGCAAGGTCTTTGCCTGAAATGTGTATTAAACATATTTGTGAACTGAAACAGCAAGGGGCTCCTATTGGAGGGATCGGAATACAGACCCAGTTAGATGCCCCTATTGGATCCATAATCTGTTCCGCTCTAGATAAATTAAGCACTCTCGGTCTGCCTGTTTGGTTCACTGATGTTGATGTCTCGTCACTATATGAAGATGTGAAAGTAGAGGATGTGGAAGTCATTCTTCGTGAAGGCTTTGCGCATCCTGCAGTGGAAGGAATCATGCTGTCTAGAGCATCGGAGGTTCTTATGGATTCAGATTTTGTTGTCAATGAAGTAGGCACGAAGTACATCAATCTCAAGAAGGAGTGGTTATCCAATCATGAAGGGGAAATCAACAGTCAATGTGAGTTCAGATTTCGAGGTTTCTATGGTAATTACAACATTGAAATTGATTTATTGACGGAGAAAATTTGTAGAGAATTTATTGTTGAAAAGGGGTCTTCGGAGACAGAAGTAATCATACATATATGAGGCGCTGCTATGTACAATTTTGAATAATAAAACTCCATATTTATGTCATGTGCATGCTGCAGTATTCTGGAGGTTATATCTTGCATCAAACTCTGTACACGTGATCAACTGTTATTTGATATTTCTATGGCAGAAATAGGGTAAAAGTTGTATGCAGTTCATGCTCGTCTTGCATTCCTGCTACACCATAAATTACTATGCCTGCAGTAAAAATGTTATTCGATTGAAGATTAGCAAGGGGCGGTGCAGGTAAAGTTGTGGAAATAATGCCACTACTGCAGATAGCTGATTCTCCAGGTATGTTTTCTACCCTGCACTCCTACAAGAGCTGGCTATGTCAGGCAAAGCACAGCAAAGATATCTGTAAGCCATTCACATAATGTTCAACTTGCAAATTTCTTTCGACCCCTGTAGTTCCTGATAAAATTATTTTATTTGAGCTTTTGTGATGCCGGAAGCTAGAGATTATAGACCGAACGAAAGGACAAGAATCAATATTTGAAAGCTTAAGCTTTTCTCTAATTAATAAAATCAAAAACTAAGTTCTTAAAACCCTAAAACAACTTTAAATACTCTAATGAAACCCTAAAACGACTTTCAAAAAGGAAAAGACTAAAATACCCTAAACTAATTATTCATAAAACCACAAAATAACTAAGCCCAAAACCCAATCTGATTTCTGATTTTTCCGTCTTGCACGGTCATGCGTGTTATCTTGCACGGCCGTGCAACAGATCCAGAAATTACGCCCAATTTGCACGGGCATGCCACCTTCAATGCGCAGCCGTGCGGCCACCGTTTCGCCCAAAATTCCCTTCTTGTTGCTCTGCATCATCCTCCCCTCCTTTGAAAAGACTCGACCATGAGTCGATATCTTCGGTAGGAGCACCACGATAGGCCAACAAATCTGAAACATTGAAGGTTGTGCAGACATTCGAATGGCTGGGCAAATCAATCTTGTAAGCATTGTCATTAATACGCCCAAGAACAAGATAAATGATCTGAAAATCTGGTTCATAAGCCTCATGATGAAAATGCTCGGAGCGTTGGACAACCCAAACGACATCACCATCCCTTCGTACAAACCATCTCGTGTCTTGAAAGCAGTTTTCCCCTCATCACTCGGCCTGATGCGAATCTGATGATACCCGCTTCGTAGATCGATCTTAGAGAACACCCTCGCACCATGTAACTGGTCAAGAAAGTCATCAAGACGGTAGGATGCCTTTATCGAAATTAACGCACTCGGAATAAGATACATGTAGTGCTGAATATCTCTCATAGGTGGTAAGCCCGGGAGAATCTCATCTGATGTCACATCGATTCCCATCTCCTGTTTCGTGATGTCAACAAACTCGAAATAGCTCAACAGATGATGGCCTACACAACCAACTAATTTGGTGTCTGCGTCATCAGGTTCCTTTCGCGGGCCCAGTAGGGCACAATGAAATAGATAACCCATCCTTGCGAAACGTGTATGTATTCTTGAACCCATCATGCTTAACCCGACGATCAAACAACCATGGTCGGCCCAGTAAGAGATGGCACACATCCATAGGCACTACATCACACCAAACCTCATCCTTGTAACGCTTGCCTATTGAGAACTGCACCAAACACCGCTTATCTACCTTTAGTTCGTTGCCTTTGATCAACCACGAGAGCTTGTAAGGTTGAGGGTGTTTTTCAGTATTCAGGTGTTTTTCAGTATTCAGACCCAGCTTCTTAACCATGGTAGTGGAAACAACATTCTCACAATTGCCCCCATCAATAATCACCTTACATACCTTCCCTTTGGCGGTGCACCTCGTCTGAAATATATTATGGCGAAGCCACTGTTCGTCACAGGCAGTCACATTCAAAACACGCTTGGCCACCAAGGTTGTCCCCTGATCAGCAAACACTTCGTCGGTCTCATCAGCTGACTCAGCGGATGAATCGTCAAAAGCAGGTAACTCATCCTGACGTAGCGGAAGACTTAGATAGATAATCAATTACTGTTGTAACGCGCACGTTAACCGGTAATCGATCTTCAACTTTGTAGAATTTAATCAATACTGAGAGTTGGAAGCAAAACGAACCAATGTTTATTAAAAATGGCAAAAGCTGCCTTTTAAACCCTAAAATAATGTATTTAAAGGTCTCCAAAAACCCTAATCAAAATAAATTCTAAAACAGTCAAATTACGAAAAAGTAAAAAAAAATTGATAAAACTTCAGAAGGCCGTTTGAGGGCCTTAGAAGCGAAATTTGGGCTTTTTAGAGTTTGTTCCATTCGAAAAGACGATCGTTTTGATATGTTGTGCGTCCTGTAACTCCTCCGGAGTCAAAAGTTACACCCTTTACGATCCAACTCCTCTAAGAACCCGATCGCTAACTCTTCGACTGCATCAGAAAGTATTAAAGATATGAAATAATTTTTTTCATTCATTGATTCAATTCTTTGTTATAACTACTATATATAATTGACATATATACAAAAGGTAAATCCCATGACTTTAGGCCCAAGTTAATCTAGAAGATTCTAACTACTCAATTTCCTAATATATATACAAAAAGATATTCAAAATTAAACTACATAATCTTATCAGGCTCCTGCAAGATGGATGATCCTTGGATAAGTCCAATCTTGGAGACTAAGGAGAGAAAACGAGGACTAGGTAATGGCTTGGTGAGAGCATCACCAAGTTGATCGTTACCGGAGGTGTTGAACACGTAAAGTGCCAAGTTGTTCCTGTTCACAAATGAAGTGGAAAACAAGAGCAAGATGTTTCATTCGAGAGTGAAAAACTGGGTTTGCTGAATAGTGAGTATACCTAAGGTTGTCAAAATATATGACTGGTGTGGCTGCCGGTGTTATCACACCAGTTGGTGCAATAACAAGTTCAGTGAGAATATTGAACCCATAGGATCTCGGCTGTGGCATCAACTACAACTCAGAACTCAGATTCGATGGAGAAGTGGGCAAGTTCTCTTTGTTTCTTGGATGCCCAAGCAATTGTGTTATGTCCAAGATAAACTATGTAGCCGAAGGTAATGACATAGTCATCTTTATCACCTGCCCAATCAGCATCACAAAACGCATGAAGAGAGGGGGGTTGTCGCGATAGGGTTGCTAACGTGAAGGCAATGTCCGGACGGGTGATGGATATATATTGGAGACCACTGACAATGACTCTATAGTCAGATGGGTTGGAGATAGGGGTGCCCGAGGAGTTGGTGAGAGGTGGGTAGGTAACCATGGGGTTGGTAGAGGCATGGAGTCAATCATTTTGTGGCAGGTTAGTACATCATGAATGTATTTTGCTTGAGAGAGGACAAGTCCTTGGGCATTAGGAGTGACTTCAATGCCGAAGAAATATGAAAGAGGCCCATGATCTTTAAGAGAGAAGCGATTGGAAAGGTTGGTGATGAAGGTTTGGAGGAGTTGTTGAGACTGGCCGGTGATGATAATGTCATCAACATAGACAAGGAGGTAGAGTGTAGATGGTGTTGGTTGCAGATGGACAATGAAGGATCGACTAGTGAGGGTTTAAAACCGGAAGAGATAAGATGAGTTTTGAGCTCGGTATACCAAGATTGAGGGGCTTGTTTGAGGCCGTTTATGGATTTGGTGAGTCGACAAACTTGACATGTGTTAGCTTAATCAACGAAGCCAGTGGGTTGAGTATCTATAAACCTCTTTATATGTCTCAACACTATAACAGGGATGCAGATAATTTTCAGCCTCTTTTTGTTTCAAGTACATGCAAGAAATATCATGGTTGCAAGGGATACCAGATAAATCCCATTTTCTAAATCCCATTGTCTACATGTACAAGTCATATCCCTCAAATTCACTGAGTAATGACTTTCACTTAGACGTGGCCGGTTCCTCCAACCGCCGGTTAGCCGGTTTATAACCGCCGGTTTTCAACCCCAAAATCATCAACCGGAACCGAACCGCCTAACCGGCTAGACCGGTTACGGTTTAGGCGGTTTACGGTTTTCACGGTTATCCGGTTAACCTCCGGTTTGACGGTTTGGATATGCTCGGCCGAGTCCTTGGTGTTGCTCGGCCGAGCAACCCTTTTAGGGTTTAGGGTTTTGAGGGTTGCTCGGCCGAGTCTTTGGTGTCGCTCGGCCGAGCAACCCTTTTAGGGTTTAGGGGTTGAGGGTTGCTCGGTCGAGTCTTTGGTGTTGCTCGGCCGAGCATATCATTTTTCAGCTTAATTTTTTAACGGTTTTTGAAAAAGTTAACTTTTAATTTTTTTCAATTTTTTGGGTAAATAAGACTATTTTAGACTTAAGTTTACTACATACATTTTTTGCAAAAAGGTTTATAAAAAAAGTTATGAATTTTTAAAGAAATAAAATTTAACGGTTTTTTGAAAAAAGTTAACTTTTAATTTTTTTCAATTTTTTTTTGGATAAATAAGACTATTTTAGACTTAAGTTTACTACATACATTTTTTGAAAAAAGGTTTATAAAAAAAGTTATTAATTTTGAAAGAAATAAAACTTAACTTTTTTAAAAGAAACGAAAGTATATAAAAGAAAAAAGCGACGGTACCCTTAAATTTTATTAATTAAAATACAATTACAACGAGGGTATTGGTAGGAGTGGTGGTGGTAGGCTGGTAGTAGTGGACCTAGTATTGATAGGAGTGGTAGTGATGGCGGTAGGAGTGGTAGTAGTAGTGGTAGTAGCGGTAGTGGTAGTGGTAGTAGTAGTAGTAGTGGTAATAGTAGTTGTGGTGGTGGTGAATGGTGATGGTGGTGATGTAGACCGGTAGTAGTGGTAGTGGTAGGTAGCGGTAGTAGTGGTGGTGGTAGTAGTAGTAGTGGTAGTAGTAGTGGTGTTGGTGGTGATGGTTGTGGTGTAGATGTAGACTAGTAGTAGTGGTATTGGTAGGAGTGGTAGAGGTAGGAGTGGTAGTGGTAGTGGTAGCGGTAGTAGTAGTGGTGGTGGTAGTAGTAGTAGTGGTAGTAGTAGTGGTGGTGGACCGGTGGTGGTGATGGTGGTGGTGTAGGCGGTAGTAGTGGTATTGGTAGGAGTGGTAGTAGTAGCGGTAGTAGTAGTAGTGGTGGTGGTGGTAGTAGTGGTGGTGGTAGTAGTGTAGTGGTGGTGGTAGTGGTGGTGGTGGTGATGGTGGTGGTGTAGACTAGTAGGAGTGGTAGTACTAGTAGTAGTGGTAGTAGTGGTGGTGGTGGTAGTGGTGGTGGTGGTGGTGGTACTGGTAGTAGTAGTCGTGGTGGTGGTGGTGGTGGTGACGGCTAGTTTGAAAAAGTAGCCTTTGGAATGAGTTATGGCGTTCTGCTCGGCCGAGCAACTCATATGACTCGGCCGAGCATGACCGTTATTGGAAATTAACACTACTGGAAGGTTATGCTCGGCCGAGCAACTCATATGACTCGGCCGAGCAAGCCAAAAACCGGCGGTTAACCGGCGGTTGGCCGGTTTTTCAAAAGTTCAAACCTTAACCGAACCGGCCAATTACCGGTTTCGGTTAGCCGGTTCCGGTTAACCGCCGTTGACCGGTTTTGACCGGTTTTGACCGGTTTTCAACCTTCCGGTTGGCCGGTTCGGTTTATAAAATGGACACGTCTACTTTCACTCATACAAGAAACCTGGAATTTTTCCCCACCACAAGATGTTGGAATCCACTTACTTACAAATTTGTTCCTCTTCTCCAACTCTTTGTGAATCTTGGGACACAACCTCAGACCTAGCCACTTAGACCTTGCAGTCTCTCTGTTCTATTCCAACCTCACCATTATCATGTTCCTTATACTATTTAAACATGCAAGTATTGGCTTCTCTCTTGCATCAAATATGAAACTCTTAAAACTTTCAGCAAGGTTATTCAACAAAATGTCACACTTGGTGTTAGTTTTAAAATGAGATTTGGACCAATTTTGTGGAGGTTTGTCTGAGAACCAATTCAGACAGTCTATATTATACACTACAAGAAACAGGCTTATTTACGGCGGTTAAAATCCGCCTTAAATACCACGCGCCCCGCCGTATATAGTATTTACGGCGGACTAGCCGCCGTAAATAGACCCCCGTATAAATCATCGCCGTAAATACTATATACGGTGGGATCACCGCCGTAAATACTATATACGGCGGATATACCACCGCCGTATATAAATGAAATACATACGTATATTATGGTGTATTTTAGTGATCTTTATACGGCGGTATGTATAATCGCCGTAAATAAGAGACGAGTCGTCCGCTCCGTAACGAGTCGTCCCAATTGCACCCCCACCAGGTTCCCTCGTCCCCCCTTTGTAGACGAGTCGTCCAAGCCATTTTATACGGCGGATTTAGTCACCGCCGTAAATAACTTAATGGGTACGACTCGTCGTCGTACCATTTACACCCCCTACTGGTTCCCTCGTCCCCCCTTTGGGCACGAGTCGTCCCCAGCTTTATACGGCCGATTTAGTCACCGCCGTAAATAAGCCTATTTTTTTTTCCCAGCTTTGTATAATTCATTTTCCCCCAAAAATACATTCACAAAAACCAAATTCAACCTGTACACACACAAATACAACCTGTATATAACCAAAAATACACAAATGCAATCAATATTTACAATCTACATATTAACACAATGTATCCAGACATAATAACCATTATACAAAAAAGTTATTAGTTGTTGAATGTATCCAAAATACACAATGTCTAAAATCCACAACACCTATTCATTACCGTCATTTCCACGTCGTTCAAAAAAACAACATTTCAATTCATCAATTTGTTGTTGTAACTGTCGGCGTTCCTCCTGAAGTTGTTGTTGTAACTGTCGGCGTTCCTCCTCATTTTGTCGGCGTTCCTCCTGAAGTTGCCTTTCAAAATCTGCTCTGACCCCCGCCACCGCCTCCAATACGGTATGCGAGAAGTTGGGGATTTACCAAACACCTTAGTTTTGTTAAGACCGCCTCCCATACATCGCACTCTCCCGTGGTCATCAGGGCCCATCATACCAACAAAAATATTTTCACGCGCCGTGGGAGAGTTTTGTTGCTCCTCTGGCAGCTCCTCAATTGCATCATTAAGCGTTTCTTTGTAACAAAAACAACATGTTCAATATAAATGTTTTAACTTTAATTAATATTATGAAAATGAAGTTAGAAATGAAAAAAGTATTCTATAGAATAACAAAGCTGAAACGAGAAAAGGTTGAAACTTTAACTTACAATCATTTGAGTGGTTTCTTGATCTGCGGGTGTTTTGCCCGTGCGCGTATGTATGAAAATGCTTACGCGATCAGTTGGTAAACCCTTGTCGTCTCTCTACAATTTATAATAGAATCATTTGACCAAAAAAAATATATTTATATACGATACAAAAAGAAACATTAATTGAATTGACAACTGAGAACTAAATTGAACGATGACAAACCTCTTTGATGACTTTGGGATGGGACGTTTTTCCGGTCCTATTCAGGCACGATTGCTTTTCTCGATTCAATTTATTTGTTTCTGATATTTCCTGGAAAAAAAAGAAGATAATATTAGTATTAATTTGACTACTTATATAAGACATTCACGATAATAGATTGAGATTAATTTGAAATATACCCGAGCCTTGTTCGTACCCCACATCGCAACAAGTGCAGCCCATTGATCCGCAACGCACCCACGGGGTGGGTGAGCCAATGCGTCTTGGTCGGATTCATACATCTTATAAAACTGTTTCAACTGAGTAATATTCATATGACAATTCAATTATAGCACAAAAATTGGATAAACCAAGTAAAGGACCCAAAAAAACAGTCTTATAATATATGTATAAGACCTATAAATTTATTATAGGTCTTATGTATCATGTATAAGACCTATAAAATGCCTAGATAATAATAAAACAACAAGTATTTTGGAACAAGTTTTAACCCCTAAAACAACAAATATTTTGGGACATAAAGAGTAAATAACATACACAAACACCAATAGAACTCATGCATTGAAGCCAACAGTTTGGCTGAAAACATGAGAAATAATAAAAACATGACGTACACTTCCTTTCTCAAATCTTTTCCCTTTATAGTTTAAAGCAACGAAACAACAACAAAGAACAACAACAACAACAACAACAACAACAACAACAACAACGGCAACGAAACAACGGCAACGAAGCAACAACGAAGAAGAAACAACAACAAAGGCAAGAATAACGAAGGAAAGTGTGGGACACTTATTAAATGGAGGGAGTATAACACAGGTTGGTGTCAAACCAAGATAGTAGTAGTGATTCTAAAATTCTAGACCCCACCCCACCCCCACAGCATTAATAAAGAAATTGAGGCAAAGGGAGATATGCCATGGAAGTAAACATGCAGGTGGGAGCAATCCTAGAGAAAGGCCACTAAATCAAAAACAAAGTCCATGACCAAGAAACTATTATCTTCAATAATGACCTCTCCACAATTAGGACAATTACAAAAATTGCATTGAAGAACTTTCATTAACCTTGTACAATTTCAACGTAGCAACTAGCAAAATAAACTTTTAAAAAAATGAAAATAACTGGAATAAGATCCAAAAGAACTTCAAAGTCCTCATGAGGAAATGAATTAACAAAATCACCTGATGCTTATACGATTCAACAGAAGTTTAATTATATACAAAAATTGCATTGAAGAACTTTCATTAACCTAGTTTTATTTTTTTAATTAATAGGCCTCCCTTGTCACCACTTCATTTTCAGGCAAGATTCAACAAGGATGTGTGAATGATCTAAATCATTTATAGATCACCCATAAAAATACAAATGAATATGATAAAGAGATAAAAACATCCATAATGCAATCACCACCAAGAATATAGAACTTGCATTCACGAGCACATGCGGAACCAAATCTACATTTCTTTTGCTCTATAAATAATACTTTTGGAACAAAAAATGTTAAATGTGATCAATAACAACAAATACCATAAACCATGACATTACACTAACATTTCCAACGAATCAACCAAAAAACAAAAAATTGGTGGGGAAGCGGGGCGGGGACATCCCAAAGTAAAAATTGGATATTTATTTAATATATTCAAATTTCTACAGGCATCAAAGGAGTACCTGGAAAAGCAGATGACGGAGGTAGAAAGTAAGAGCTGCTGCAACAAGATCTGTAGGAAATAAGAGTTTGATCAAAAGAAGCGAGAACAAATACATATTACAATTAACAATATTAATATTCAATTCAACCATACAAAATAACAAGTTTGATTGAAATATGAAACATAAGTAATAACATTGTCTTAGTAATAGTAAGCAAATAAGATCTAAACAAATACATATTACAATTAACAATATTAATATTCAACCATACAAAATAACAAGTTTTATTGAAACATGAAACATTAATAATAACATCACAATAATAACATCACTGATGAGAGCCGGAGGTTTGTCCACGATAGTAGGTCGACGGGAAGAACGCCTGCGTGCACGGCGGTGGCTCTCGAATGCATCGTAGTAAAATAATCCTCTGAAACTGGCTCGTAACTCCGGGGCTCTGTCTGCATCGCCCAAGCCTCCAGTTGCGTATATCGAGCTCCCAAAATGGCAGTTTCATCTTCCAACCCTCAAAACGATCCCGCACCTCCCCCATCTAGCATCCTCTAAAGTCCGCCGACTCTGTTCCCGAGCGATAATCTCCCCCCATATAGCATCCTCCAAAGCATGTCGGCTCTGCTCCCGAGCGATCCTCGATCGCTCCTGCTCCTCCAAAAATGCCCTCATGGTATCCCATCGATCAAAAGAACCTGCCGGTTCTGGTTACGCTCTCCTCCCGACCACCCTGTCTCTCCCGATCCTCCTCTTCCTGCTCCTCATCATCCTCCTCATCAACGGGATCCATTTGATCATCAACACCGGGCATACGCCAATGCTCGGCCCGTTCACCACTCGAAAACGTGGCCCCTACCCTGCAACGGATCGTCCTCCTGGGAGTACCATATTCAAACAATAAAGACCTGTTATCTGTAGCCCTCCGGTCCCTCACAAACTTGTCATACTGCACTAGCCGGTCTCCGAATAAAAACTTCGTGCCCCCCATCAATCTCATCGCCTCGGGTTTGGTTCACCCACACAAGCTTGAGCAATCAATGTGATCATCCGCCCAATTGATATGTTTCCCTTTTTGGTAAGGGCAAATGCCTCACATCTCCGAACAAAAATATCAACCCAATCAGGAATCACCTGAAAACTCCTCAACCCTGTTCGCAAAAGGTTTACCATAGCCACATTCAATTGAGCGGGCTCTCCGTTTGCCAACCAAGACATAGATAGACCTCTGTAAAATAATTTCCAAGTCGGGTGAGAAAGAGAGGAAGCCCTAAGGTATTTTTTTTTGCAGGGCAATCCTGTGAGCTCCGAAAAGAAAAAACAAGTCCCCCCATCAGCCTCGACCCAGTTTCCTCTCGGCTGATCAACCCGAAAGATTTCCCTCAACTGATCATAAGTCACTCGATAGGCTTCATCATTCATATGAAACCGAATAGAATTTTCTTGTGACCCCTTTCCTACCTCCAAAGTTGAAAGGAACTCAAGTGAATATCTCAAATACGTAGCTGGAGTCTTCCCCAGGAAATTACCTAACCCGGCTTGCGTCATCAATTCTTACGCGCCGAAATGTACTCTTCCCCGTGCCTAATCCAATTCTTGTAATCTTTTTGAAATCCCACTTCAATACAATGTGATCTCACGGTTGCACGGTCTTTTTGGTAACGATTTGCGCATTTTTTACAAGGACAATATATTTCTTTAACACCAACAGACTTTTTTGAGAATGCAAAATCGAGAAAGTTGTCAACCCCAGACAAATACTCATTTGAAATTCGATTATCCAAATCAATCCAACTTTTGTCCATATATGACTTGACTTGATATTTTTAACGTTAAAATACAACCTATATATAAGACCGAGAGACACAAATTTTAGAATAAAAATAAACTCATAAACAAACATAGTCTAAATATGTACAACTTTTGGCTCGATATAGATAATATACATTGTTGGAGCCTAGCCTATTAGTCGAACTTGGGCCCATGATATAGTATAACCCTATGACAACATTCATTCGTTCTCTCTCACAAGCCCCCCCCCTAATTGAGAAGCTAATTTAAGGAACTAGGTTGATGTGCAAAAGAATATGCACATGCAACAAAAGATTTGGAACTATTTTTAGGAACTAGGTTGAAGTGCGCAACATTATTTTTGTGTAGGGTCTACGAAGGGTACTATCTTAGGAGAGCGATGGTAATATAAGCGAATTTGGATGAAGCTTATCCTGTTTCTTGTTGCTACTCATTACTTAGACTAGTTTGAGTGGGTGGTTTTGGAACTTCATTGATTTTTTAATCATTCAATTTAGGAAATAGAACTAACATTATTTTGGAACAAACAACAATGGAAATTTGGATTAAACACTGCCGGGCATAGAGAGTACTTTGGAACTATGACACTATCTATCATCGCTCCACTGAGGAGTCCTATCCAACGAGCAGTGCTCGTCCCCTCCACGCCTCCCGTTTCCACTTTATGCGGTTGATATCAATTTGCTATCTGTGGGTCCTATTAAATTTATCTCATCGGTCGAGCACAATAATTGGCCCAAGTACAATAGTGTAGCCAAATGCTTTTAAGCCTTTTTTTTTTTCAATAGATGCAAGAAAAACAATTATTTTCATAAATTAATGAAGAAAGTACTAAATTTACCCTTAAAATTTAAATGATTATAATCCAAAGCAGCGATAATTATTTTGAATCAAAATGTTTGTCCTAAAACAACGACCATTTTGGACGGGGAGAGAATGTTATAAAGGCACATTATATGTTGAAGGAACACAATTATATCTCACTAGATAACCACAAAATCATAAATTTAAGTTTTAGCACAAACTAAATCACGATTTAAACAAAATAAATCCACGCGAGTATGAGCCATGAACATAGAACAAAAACCAAAAATTAAAACTAAATACGCTATATCTACCTGCTGATTTGGTCGAAGGCGTCGGATTTTCTTGCCCTAGCTATGGAGGAGAGAAGCTATGGAGGAGAGAAAGAGAGACTGAGATACAGATCGAAGAAATAAACAAAAGCCAAAAATTAAAAGTAATTAAATACGCTATACCTACCTGATTTTGGTCACCGGCGTCGGATTTCCAAGCCCTAGCTATGGAGGAGAGAAGCTCTGTAGGAGAGAGAGGGAGATGGAGATTACCGCGAAACTGAATAGGGAAATTTGGTTTTCCCGGTATTTAATAACATTTACGGCGGATATTGTACACCGCCGTAAATAAAGGTATTATTTACGGCGGACGCGTATCAACCGCCGATAATAAGTACCTATATACGGCGGCTACTGATATACCGCCGTATATAACCTCGATCTCGTATACGTACACGTTAAATATACGTACATTACTTGTCCGCCGTATATATTAGTTATTTACGGCGGCTGTACATACCACCGTATATATAATATATATACGGCGGACGCGTGTTCACCGCCGTATATGAGCGCCGTAAAAAGACTGCTTTCTTGTAGTGATAGGCACCAATTTGATCCATATCAGCCTTATATCTGTTCTCAGTAGTAGCACAAGCTACCTCCCACAAATAATATCTTTAAATTAAACCTCTAAACTATGCAGTCCTGATATTGGCTAACATATGCATAACACATAACCTATATTATGCATTAGGCATAAAGGTAGCCACTGCATCAATGAGCCCTTTCTATTTGTCATACTTAACCATATACTCACTGTCATCCCAAATTTCAATGTCATATACCATGAGTTTGATGAACCAATTCCATGCGTCTTTTGTTTCGGCCTCAACAACTACATAAGCAAAAGGATGCCAATTGTTATTGAGATCTAGACCTGATGCTACCATGCCAAAATGGTTGCACAGAACTGACCGGGGTGGCAAAGATGTACGATCCGGATGAACGCTCCTCGGGGTCCGATGTAACGTGGGACCTACAAGACAAGACACCATTAGGGGTGGGGGGCCTTTCCCCCCAAAACCCTCCGGCGTGAGAATCATCAATCCGATTCATATATAAACATAATGCTTTACTTTCTAGAGAGAGAGAGAGAGGAGAGAGAGAGAGAGAGCTCATAACTTAAAAGAGACTTACATTGCAAATGGAGGGAGGGAGTATATATAGCCAAGCAAGTGGGGAACATTATCATCTTAACTTTACACGTGTCACACCGTCATTGGAGGGATATCATGCAAGAGATTTCGTTTGGATAAGATCAAGGCCAGAAACTTGACAAGTGGCATGGTCTTTACTTGGAGACATCAGCATGATGAGAGAACCAAGATGCGACATGCGACAACCAAGCCATTAGCGACATACAACATGAGACATACGACATGAGACACGAGACATGAGACATGCGACATGCGTCCTACGACATGCGACATGCGACATGCAACCTACGACATGCGACATTCGACAACCAACAACGAGAACCAACCTCTTGACGAGATCCTCATGAAATAGGGGCCCATATTGATCATATTCGGACTTGGGCCGGGTAAACATTTATGGGGCATAACATTTTGTTATGGGCACATCAGAAGCCCCCGACTCCTTAGCTCGATTATTCATGATCGAGTTGAGGAGTAAAATAATACACATACCAAAATGGGGATTATCATATCGAGTCAACTTTCCTGGTACAGAACATAGGTTTGTTTCCTTGATCCCTCCAACACTTTTTATTACTGACTTCTCATTTCATTTCAACTTTTTGCATTTTCTCTTTCCCATTTCATTTCAAGACCTTCCAATTCTACCCATTTCTGTAAATTTATGGCTGGTAAATATGACATTCTGCGACTTCCCCTCTTGCTTTTCCAGCAAACTTCCGGTTCAAGGCGAGCTCTTACCAAGCGAGATGGTTGAGTTAGGCGATTTCTTGTTTGGACAATTTGGTGTTCTTGAAAACAATTTTATATTTAATTTGGGTCTGTACTAAAACAATTTACTTTTCTATTTTTTAACTTTGCTTTGTCGCGGTTTGCGACTATGCTTCTAGACTTTGATTCAAATGATATTACTTTGCTTTCTTTAACTTGCTTAAAATTCTATCTTTTTCATGTCGTCTGCTTTACTTTGTTTTGATAATTTATCTTTTGCTTTGATATTTTATCAAAGATTCACTTTACGACCTTTATCTCTATATATGCCTGAGTAATGGAACTATTTTTGTTGTATTCCTTAAATACAAAATTTTTGAAAGCCATAGCAGGTTGGGTGGGATTTGAACTCCAGTCATTGACAAGATCTGTTGCTAACCAAGAAGGTGTGAGATGATTACTCGAGTAATGTACGGGACAAGTGCGATAGGTATTCAATGTCTTAATCACCAAATTTGTCTCTGTTTGACAGGTTGATGCAAACAACAACCATGTACATATATCCTTGCAATTAGCTCTGACCTTTCTTTTACCTTACTTGAGGAATTTGATTTGTCTACCTTCAGTGATGACATGTTTCCTAATAACAGTCTGTAACACCTTAAGATCTACAAATTTCATGTTTAACTCAAATTTAGAGCTTGCCATGTGAACCTTAGGATTAAACAACTTCCCAAGATCCCTATTCAATTGGTCTTCATCACCATCTCATATGCTTTCAACCCTTCATCATCAGAGTCATAGTCAACAACAATATTATTTCCTTTCATTTATGCACCATATGATCAATCTACCATTTTACCTTTATCCTTTGCTACATATTTGCCCTTATTTTACCTACTCTCATTAATGTTTATATCATGCAACATATCATCAGTAGAGAGTCTTTGTCAGATGAAACATTGCCATTTCCACCATCTTTTTAATTAGCCCCCAAATTGACATCAAACCCATCATCTAATTCAACATACAACTCAGTAATCCTATTCTTAGCAGCAATGAACATTCCAATACTGCTTTCTTTTGTATCACTCCTAATATTTTCGTAGTTATACTCCCCAAACACTGGCACATTTTGGTATAACACATACTTTTCTGAATTAATTCCAGCCTCTTTTACCGCTAATTTTAACTCTACCATTGATATACAATCTTTTTCAAAATAGTTAAACCATGTCACATTACCCCCAATGTAATCCAAAGTAGGACTATTGCCAAAGTGTCCATCCTGATGAAGTTTTAAAGTAAAACTAGTTGGTGAATCTACACACATAAAAAAATGCAAACAACAAACAAATGCTTTCATTTTCATGTACACAAAGCCATATATGAAAGTATTAGGGACCACTACAGGGACCACAACAAGAGAAAAATGTATAAAATTCATTCTATTGCAAAACAACGGAATAATTACCAAGGAGGGTAATGTACTTAAGGTCCATTTTCAAATAAGGTAACGTACTAACTAGTTACTAACTTAGGTATCGTACTTTCAAAATTAATTTCAAATAAGGTATCCCACAAAATTTTTAACTAACGTCGTTAAAAAATCTAACGGGCTTGTCAACATCGTTACACCCTACCCACCCGCCCTACCCCTACCCCCCCGCCCTACCCCCCACCACCCTCCCAACCCCCTACCCACCCACCCACCCCTACCCACCCCCACCCCGCCCTACCCCCACCCCCACCCCCACCCCCGCCTTACCCCTACCCACCCACCGCGACCCACCCCCCGCCCTACCTACCCACCCACCCACCCACCCCTACCCCCGACCCCCCTCGCCCTACCCCTACCCACCCCCCACCTACCCACCCACCCCCTACCTACCTACCCACCCCGCCCTACCCCCTACCCACCCCCTTACTCACCCACCCCTACCCACCCCCCACCCCGCCCTACCCCTACCCACCCACCCACCCCCTACCCACCCCCACCCACCCACCCCTTACCCACCCCCACCCCCACCCCCACCCTACCCTACCCCCCACCCCCACCCCACCCCACCCCGCCCCCACCCCTAAACGAGGTTGACAAGCCCGTTAGATTTTTTAACGACGTTAGTTAAAAATTTGGTGGGATACCTTATTTGAAATTAATTTTGAAAGTACGATACCTAAGTTAGTAACTAGTTAGTACGTTACCTTATTTGAAAAAAAAAGCGAAAGTACGTTGCCCTAGTTGGTTGATTGCCCGCAAAACAACTATAAATAATGCACACACAATAACAAAAAGATAAAAATCCTTAAATACTGCTCAAAAGCCAACATACGTGAACCACAAAAAGTAGACAATAACAAAACATATGAGGTTTTTAAAAGAAACGAAACACGCCATAGTTCGGTGTTCCAGGCGATGCATCCTTTCATTTTCCGCTTACTCCACGTCATTTTGCAAGAATCAGCTTCGTCAGTCTTTGAAGATTGATCGTAATCCCTCAAAATCGCTGAAGAATCGCCCTAATTTTTGCTTACTCCAGCTTCGTCAATCTTTAGCCCTAATTTTCCCAAAGTTAGAACAATCGTGGTTGATTTGGGGCCTCTTGCTATACCCTGCGTGAAATGGCAAAAAGCCCAGGCTCAAAAAAAAAACACACAGTAAAATGTCATGTGCCTTGCACGTGACATTTAACTGGGTTTCGTTTAATGAAATCATAAAAAAAACTCCAAACTACACAACTTTCGTAACTTTGGACCATAAATTAACAAAATTGAAACATCAGAGACCTGATTGACACAACTCCAACTTTGAACCCTAATTTGTCATTTTCCCATTAAATATTAAGCTCTTTTTATATGATTTGCCATGTCAAGTTGCAATTGCACAATTTGCTAGGAGTAGACTTTGGAGAAATTAGTTGGAAGTTACCTGTTAAAGTAGACTTTGGATGACAAATTGTTGATTTTGCTGACAAGTACATCATCCCTATCCATTACAGATTTGTTCCAGGATATTTACAACCACTACCATTACTTAAATGATTATTGTAAGGTGAAAGGTCCTGTTTACTTGATCAATTAAAATAAGATCAGACAGTTAAGTTTTGGTAGCTAAGGTAAATTCTTAGCTGTCAGATATTAACTGATTAGATAACAAGAGTATAATGTGCAGCGGAATAAATAATGGTGAAATAATGTAAAGACAAGTGATTAGTGAATGTGTGTGTAAGTGAGTGTGTGTTTGTGTGTGATAATACCAAATGACACAAAGGTTTATGCGGTTCAGAGTTCACTTCTCCTAGCCCACTCTCACTGTCAATCTTTGACAAGTGAGTTCAATCCACTATACTCTAGTTTCCTTTAAGAGTTACAAGATTGAATAGGCAAGTTCCTTGAACCCCCTCTTCCTAATTAGTACAGTCAATTAGGGATTTGCTTGTTATGAAGCAAATTACAATACACACTTAAAGTCAGTCTTAAGTGGTTTACAAAGTTGTTTATACACTTGAAGTACAGTCTCAAGTGTCTGAGAATTGTTAGATAATGGTTTGCAGGTTTGCAGGTATGCAAGGGTGAATGGAAGGTTGCAAAAGTTGTAGGTTGAAGGGGGTAGGAGCTTCAGTCAAGGAGGCTTCCTTTTATAAGCTGGAATATAGCCGTTGGGGAGACAATGCAGTTAATGAATGTGGGTGGAATAGTGTTTGCATTGAGAGCATTGTTGACTGGATAATAACAGCTGGAAATTTGCAACCCTTGTGCAGAGGATCTTCATGGAGATGACAAGGCAATTTTTGTTGAGAGTTTTGGGCAAGGCACATCTTGGTTATCACAGAGACAAATAATTGCTGATGTCTTTGAAGATCATAGCTGTCAGAGGGATGAGACCTCTGCTGTTGAGATTCTTAGCTGTCAGGTTTAGCTATTTGATCTAGATGAGTAGGAGTCAAGGATTGAGATAGATGACATGTAATGATCTCTTTGTAATGAAATACATTTGAATTATTTGATTGGTCTTTATTGATCATTGTTGTCAGGTTGGTTTGTAAGAGAGTTTAAGTCTTGGCTGGCTGTCCAATGTCCATTGAGTGTATCTTGGCTGTTAGATAACATTGGATATGTTTTTTTTATCAAAACCATATATAACTATGTATCTACATAGTTAGGTCCTAACAATTTCCCCCTTTTTGGCAAAGTAATATATCTAATGAAGATATGACCTGCAAGATAGCTTATGAATTGAATATACCAATGAAGAAAAGATCAATCTTCTTGATTCAATCATAAGAGCCAAAACACAAATATTATCCAAAATAAAGTATGTTTAAGACAGGGGTTTAAGGAAGAAAATAAAAGACTTAACCAAAATGATTCTAGTCTGAAAATTATTCTATTTCTTTTCTTGCTGCAAGGATTTGATCTCTTTCAGACAGCAGTTCCTTCCTCATCTTCTGTTCTACACCTCTGTAGTACATCTCATTGTTCCACTCCCAGCTCATCTCATCATCATAGGTAAAGGTATGATCTTGTCTTGACTTGAGCTCAGCTTTTGACAGGGGTTCTTGATCATCCCTCAGCCTTAAGGGACCCCATT
This sequence comes from Adenophora triphylla var. japonica, assembly GCA_022495995.1. Classification (NCBI taxonomy): domain Eukaryota; kingdom Viridiplantae; phylum Streptophyta; class Magnoliopsida; order Asterales; family Campanulaceae; genus Adenophora; species Adenophora triphylla. Next base: position 97,618 of record JAFEMH010005174.1, on the reverse strand, counting down.
TGGGAGCACTTTTTCCTCTAGCAACTTGACTTTTAGTTCCTGAAAATAAGTTAGAGAAAAAAGGATTTGACTGCATAGAGAGGGTTTGTTGAACTTGATGGTGAGGAGGTTCTGTGGAAACATTGTGGACAGCTGAGGTTGTGGATTGAGGCACTTGCTTCACTGGTTCATCATCCTCTTCATCACTGGACACAATGACATTTGCAGCAGAACCAGATGCCCTTTTTCCCAAGTCAACAGCTTCCTCATCAGAATCAATGGCCTTTCCTTTGGAGATCTTCTTTTCTGATTTAGCACCAACTGAGACTTCCATTATGTGTCTCATCTTTGTGATCATGGTCCTTGTAAACTTTTGCATGTCAGTGATGGTCACATGATAGGGAGGCACATATGCTGAGGGGTCAAAGTTGGATGGGAGATTTAGTTGAGATATCTGGTGTTTGGAGGAATTATGGGTGGAGGTTATGAGATGATTGGAGGAAACATGGATTATGATGGCATTTTTGGTCAATAGCCAAAGGTTTTCAATGATGTTTGGATTGGCAATTTCAGGGAAATGAGTGATTCCCTTGAATCTTTGGTGGGCAGCCATGACTGAGTGAAATGAGAAGTCAATTTCACAATCAAGAATCCAGGGTTCACAAGCTGGAAGGGTTGCATTATCAGGGGTAGGTTCAAGAGGCACTTGAGGTTCAACATTTTCAACAGGTTTGGATGGAGCTTCACTATCAGGCATGCTAGACTTCTTGGCCCTATCTCTAGTTTTGATCACATCTAGAGCTATCAACATATCATCCTCAGTCAGCATTTGTCTTAAATAGGTGATGGCAGTGGGAAGCAGTTCAGGGAATCCTTCAAGGGTCAATCCTTCAGCAGCTTTGAGGATATGATCAGGAATGGGTGGTGATTGAAAGGGGCTGGAAATAGGAGAGGATTGGGATAAGGAGGCCTTAGCTGTCAGATTAGGGGACAAGGGACTGCTGTTCCCCCTCAACTGAAGATCATATCCTTCAGATTCAGGTGAGTTCCCCCTCTCATTTTCAACACTTGGTTCATTTGAACTGAGTTTAGAGGCATTCAGGTTAAGGATTTCTTGGGCTACAGAGAGAGGAGGTGAGCTTGATTGTTCTTTGGTTGGTGAGGGGATAGGTGTGTTTGGTTTCTGCTTTTTGGAGAGGGGAGCATTCTTGTCTACTTTTCTCTTCCTAGTGAAAGTATTTACTAAGAGAGAAGGGTTAGAGGTTACGTCAGTTGGAGTTTCAACAGGTTGAGAAACCTTAGCTGTCAGATCTTGACCAATCATAGCTGTCCCAGAGGATTGCCCTGTCTTAGCTGTTCTGTGCATATCATCAACTAGAGATTCAACAAGGGCTTTCCTCAACTGTACATCATAGTCATCATCTTGACTTTCTTCATCTTCACCAACAAAATCATCAATGTCTCTGTATATGGGGTCTGAGTGAGTTTCTTCACTGTCACCCAATTGTTCCTCAGCAATGTTCTTCCCTTTGTCTACCACTTATACAAGCACATCTTGTACAATCTTTTCTTCAGATAACTTCTTTCCTTTGCCAGTTTTCTTTATTGCAGCTCTAGCAATCCTCTTTCCAGCCTTGCTAGCTGCAGTTTCTTGGGCCTTTTCTTTGATCACAACCCCTTTGTCATGCTTTCTTTTTGATCTCTTATCATTCACCATGTGTACTAATGATTTCCACAACTTCATTTCTTTTTCTTTCTTCTCTCTCAACCTTTTTGTTGTTTCTTCAAGGTCTCCAGTAGCATCATCTCCAATCTCCACTCTTTTCTTTCCTTTAAGCCTAAATGTGCTTGAGCTGAAGCTTCTTGTTTGCACCAAATTGGTGGTCTCAAGCCATTGATGCTTAAGAGGGGGTTTCAGATTGGGAATCAAGTGGTGAAGGATACCACTCATGAACCTGAAATTGTTCATTCTAGGGGTTTGTTTTTTGAATTTCCAGGGTGAAGAGTATGTGGCCAGTTGATAGTTGTGCAATAGGACTACACACCAGTTTGTGTCCTTAGCTATCAGACTGAGGGCTTGCTTCCATTCATTTGGGCTTATTTGATCAAAAGATGATTGCTTTCCATCAAATCCCTTGATGATAACATCCATCAGAGTTGATTTGAAGAGGTCAAGAGATCCTTTTTTAATTGGCTTCTCCTTCATCAGTTGATAGTTGCAGTTGGGTTGATCAAAGAACTTTTTGTAGAACATCTCCAATCTATTGTCTTTTCTATCCCAAATGTTGCTGAGACTTCCATCTTTCATTGGGATTTCATAAATTTCTGACACAACTTTAGGAGACACATGAATCTAAGTCCCCTCAATATTGGCTCGAATGGCTCCACTTACTAGTCTCTCTCCAGTCATATAGATTTCTCTGCAAAGATTTTCGTAAATGGGAGGTTGTGCTTCCATCATTTTGCATAGATGGTTGGATTCAAGCAGGATTTTGATGAGGGCTCCAACTTCATGGTCATAAAAATCAGGCTTGATAAAATAACCATGAGCTTCAGGATATGCCATTGCTGTGTAAACAGAGATTTAGGGTTTAGAAAAATAGAGAGGTTTAGGGAAGGGATTTTGGAAGTTAAGGAATGATTGAAGAAGTTGGATTTGCTTCGAAAAGTTAGAGGTTAATGAGAAGATGAATTTGTTTGGTTTAAACTTCTAAGACGTGAGTTAGACAACGGTTAAAAAAACCTACATTTAAAGCTGTAACTGTTCATGAACAGTAATTTTTGTCCCCCACTCATTTTTTTACAATAACTTCCCATAGAACATGGGAGTTAATTCCATACACAGAGGCGAATTTTCAGAGGGTATTATCAGGGAAGTAAATGATTTTGTGTTAGTGGCAAGTTCCAATAACCTCAAATTGGCAAGAAATCAAAATCATAGCTGTCAGACTTGATGAGCAACCAAGTCTATTTTGAATGATCATCACATCTATATTGACTGAAAATTTGTTTATAAAAGGAAATGAATCAGATGATAAGTTTATCAAGTTCATTTCATTCATATAACAAATGGGAAGATTTGTTTCTATGTTTAGTCCTAGCAAGATGGCTAAGACAGCAAAGAAATTGGTTTTCAGGAGTCCAAGGTTGGAAGAAATCAGGGAAGAGAGGTTTGAGAGAGAGTTTTTGTCTTATCAGATACAAACTGATAATGGTCTAGAGCAGGAGGTGGATCAATTACTGAGTGATGATCCAAGTAAGGAAGTAGAGTTAAGAGAGAGGGAGATAAGAAGAAAGTTTTGGGAGGAAGAGAGGATAGCATTGATAGAGAGTGAGAATAATAGACTAGAGGAGACAGCTAGGGATAAGGAAAAGGCAAAAATGGTGTGTGAGGGTCAGGTTGGTCAGACAACTAAGGTTAGTCTGTTTGGAAAGGAGGATGAGTGTGAATGCAGTAAACATGTTGGGGCAGGGGTAGAGAGAGTCTACACATTAGGTGAGCTTGTGAAGCTTGACAGCCAAGAAAGGATTAAGATTGACACTCATGTTGGTCAGCCTGAGTTCTTAGCTGTCAGAGAGTATACTGCAGTAACAAGGGATTCACTCTCATTGAGTCAAGCAGTTCTTGAGGGAACTGGAGACAACTTTGCAGGAGTGGAAAGTTCTCCTTCAAGGGCTTATATGAGGTTGTTCTCACAGTTTCTGAAGTGCTTGAGTCCATCAGCAATGAATGAGGAGGAAGATGTAGGTCCTCAGTCAGATCAAGCTATTATTGCACAGGAGAGTGCAAATACTTCAGGGACCTTCAGTTTTGTCTCTCCACTGAATGATTTTCCTCCATATGATGCTGTTGAAGAATGGTGGCCTAGGAGAATGTGCCCTTCTCTACAGTTCTCAACATCAGCAATTGACCCTTTCATGAAGAGGCATCCAGTTTGTCTTGAAAGGTATGGAGACATCAGGGAGAGTATTTATGAGGCTCCTGATGTTGCTTATAATGAGCATGAGTTTATAGAGGAGGATTTGCATGAACAGCCAAGGAATAGTCTAGGATGAGAAATCTTAGCTGTCAGAGCCTGCATGAGGAACAGCTGTGAGAAGGAGGAAGGTTTGTGAAGCTCTTGGTACTGAGGATTTTGTGGTTGCTTTTGTGTTTGAATAAAGAAGGTTTGGAGGGAGGTAATTTGGTTTAGGATTTTTGTATGTTTTTATGTAAGATCATGGTTAGCTGTCAGATTCTCAACTGTTCACAACAATCATTAGTAATGATGTTTTGATTAATGATAAACTCTTATTTTGGTAAATTTATCATTCCCAGCATTGCCCTTAGCATCTCAAATCTTTTCTCATCCATGGCTTTTGTTAGGATATCAGACACATTGTCTCTTGTGCACACTTTAGCCAAGTTGATGTTCCCTTTTTCAACATGGTCCCTAATGAAGTGGTGCCTAACTTCAATGTGTTTGGTTTTGGAATGTTGAACTGGATTTTCTGTCATGGCAATGGTGCTTGAGTTATCACAGAAAATGGGAATGTTTGAAAGGTCCATCCCAAAGTCTTGGAGTTGACTTTTGAGATATAAGATTTGAGAACAGCAAAGGCCAGCAGCAATATACTCAGCCTCTGCTGTTGAAGTGGCTACTGAGGTTTGCTTTTTGCTTGACCAAGAGATTATTCTTGATCCAATGAACTGACATCCACCACTTGCGATTTCCTATCCAAATTGCATCCAACATAATTTGAATCAGTAAATCCAATTAAGGAAAATGGAGATTTAGTGGGATACCACAGACCATAATCAGGTGTTCCTTTGAGATATCTCAAAATTCTCTTGACAGCTGAGAGATGAGATTCCTTAGGATTGACTTGAAATCTTGCACAAAGGCAAACACTAAACATGATGTCAGGTCTGGAGGCTGTTACATATAGAAGAGATCCAATATAACTTCTATATAGTGTTTGATTAACACTCTGGCCATCAGGATCAGCATGGAGTTTGGTTGTTGTTGATAGAGGGGTTCTGGCAGGAGAGGCATTTTGCATGTCAAACTTTTTGATCATGTCCCTTGTATACTTGGCTTGGTTAATGAATATTCCTTCCTTCATTTGTCTTACTTGAAGGCTTAAGAAAAAGGTGAGCTCACCAATCATGCTCATCTCAAACTGATTCTTCATGATTTTCCCAAATTCTGTGCACAAGTCTTCATTTGATGATCCAAAAATAATGTCATCAACATAAACTTGGATGAGCAGCAGGTCTTCTCCATATTTCTTGATGAACAAAGTGTTGTCAATATGCCCCTTAGTGAATCCTTTGCCAAGGAGGTATTTTGATAGGGTGTCATACCAAGCTCTAGGTGCTTGTTTAAGGCCATACAAGGCTTTGTCCAGTTTATATACATGGTCTGGAAACTTTGGATGCTCAAAGCCAGGGGGTTGAGACACAAATACCTTCTCATTTAGAACTCCATTCCAAAAGGCACTTTTGACATCCATTTGAAACACCTTCATCTTCTTGAATGAGGCAAAGGCAAGGAACAATCTTATTGCTTCTAATCTTGCAACAGGTGCAAAGGTTTCATCATAGTCAATTCCCTCTTCTTGTCTATACCCTTGAGCAACCAGTCTAGCTTTGTTTCTCACAACAATGCCCTCTTCATTCATTTTGTTTCTGAATACCCATCTTGTTCCAATGACAGTTTGGTTTTTGGGTTTGGGAACAAGCTGCCACACCTTGTTCCTTTCAAATTGTTCTAGTTCTTCTTCCATTGCTTCAATCAAATCAGGGTCTTGAAGGGATTCATTTATTTTCTTGGGTTCCATTTGGGAAATGAATGCACTAAAAAATGAGTCATAGACAGGCATATTTGGAGGAATGTCCATTTTATGAATGGGAAGGTCAATGTAGATGTTGCTGTTAGGTGGAATGATGTGGGTGATAGGTTCAGGTTGAGGAATAGAGTGATTGGTGTTGCAACAAGGTTGGATAGGGTTATTTACAAAGGTATTTTGATGGCTTGATGAAGGTAAGCTGTCAGGTGCATCATAGCTGTCAGATGCACCTTTGTTGTTGAGATGGGATTCTTGGTTGTCAGACACAATAGGGTGTGTATTAATGTCTTTGGGCATAATATAGGGAAGGGAAGGTGAATCTTCTTCAGGAATGATGTTTGAGGAGTCATGCACAGGGGACACCTCAGGTATGCTGTCTGAATTTCCAACAGCTTCATCAAAATCACACAGTTCAGTGTGACTTTGATCATTGTTTTCATCAAAGTCAACATGAATTGATTCTTCTACAACAAGTCTCCTTTTGTTATAAACTCTGTATGCTTTGCTAGTATTGGAGTGTCCAAGGAAAATCCCTTCATCACTTTTGGAATCAAACTTATCAAGGTTATTTTTGCCATTGTTGTGAATAAAGCATCTACTTCCAAAACCATAGAAGTATGAGATGTTTGGTGTTCTACCATTCCATAACTCATAGGGAGTTTTGGTGTGAAACTTGTTGATGAGTGTTTTGTTTTGGACATACACAACTGTGGTAACAGCTTCTCCCCAAAAGTATTTAGGAAGGTTGTTTTCTGACAGCATAGTTCTTGCTGCTTCACAAATGGTTCTGTTCTTTCTTTCTGCAACACCATTTTGCTGTGGTGTTCTTGGGGCTGAAAAGTTGTGATCTATTCCTTTCTGATCACAGTATTCTTCAACACCAGTGTTCTCAAATTCTTTACCATGGTCAGATCTAATTTTGATGATAGATAGACCCTTTTGGTTTTGAATTTTGTTGAACAATTTGGCCAGGTGATCTAAGGTTTCCCTTTTGGATTCAAGGAGGATAATCCAAGTGAATCTAGTATAGTCATCAACTACCACTAGTGAGTATCTCTTTCCACCAAGAGATCTGGTTCTAATGGGTCCAAAAAGATCCATGTGGAGTAGTTGTAGGGGTTTTGTAGTATCTAATCTTGTTTTGGCAGAGAAGGAGGTTTTCTTTTGTTTGCCACATTGACAGGCTTTACATAGCTTGTCCTTTTTGAAGGGAATTTTGGGTAGGCCTTTGACTAGGTTTGAATTTGCTAATTTGGAAATACTTTTGAGGTTGAGGTGAGCCAGTCTTTTGTGCCATAGCCATGACATATCAGACTGACTATAGGATAGTAGGCAGTGAGCATTGGAGGATAGTAGGCAGTGAGCATTGGAGGACTCAACAACTTCCAAGTTTAGACAATAGAGATTTCCTTTTCTTGTTCCAGTGAGAATAGCTTTGTAGTTGACATCTTTGACAGTGCAGTGGTTCTTTGAGCATACAACATAATATCCCTTGTCACAAATTTGACTGATGCTAATCAAATTGTGTTTGAGACCTTCTACATAAGACACATTAGTGAAAATGATGTCTTTAGTAACAAGGTTTCCTGATCCTTTGACTTTGGCTTGAGAATTATCACCAAAAGTTACATTTGGACCTTTTTTAGGGATATATTGTTGCAGCCATTCTTTGTTGAAGGTCATATGTCTGCTGCAACCACTGTCCAAGTACCATATTCCTTTCCTAGGTTCCTACAAAACAGAAAAACAAATTTATGGTACCCTTTTATTCTTTTGGGTCCAAAGGATTAGACTTTCTTTGGAACCCTAGCTTTGTTCATTGCCCTTTTTCCAAAATACTGGTTTAAGGTATTGTAATACCCCATGATTTGCATCATATAAGGTGTGAGAGCAATAGGTTGGGATTGGTTGAAAAAATGGTTTGGAGAAAAGGATTGGTTTTGGTTATGGTGAAACTGAGTCTGGCTATGAAAGTTGTTTGAGTGAGGTGATCTTGGTGAGTTATTTTGACTGGCATGACTTTTTCCATTTGAGTACTGCCAGTTAGGTTTTTGCTGTTTGGAGTATGTGTGATGATTATAGAATCTTTGTTGTCTTGGTGATCTCTGCTGTCCATCAAATCTTTGCTGTCTGGGGAATCTTGGCTGTCTAGAAACTCTTTGCTGTCCAGTAGATCTTTGCTGATTGTTCTTCACTTGCTCCTTGATTCCTTTTCTTTGCCATATGTATTTGCTTTTATTTGCTTGTTTTTCCTTCCCTTTAGGTTGACTTGAGCTTGCTTCATAGGTTTCATTGATTTGACTTGAGCTGGCTTCATTTGTTTCATTGATCTCCCTTTGTTTCTTTGAGTCCTCTTTGGTTTGAATGGGATAGACATTTTGCTGGGCTTTGACATAGTTCATGCTTTTCAAGAACCATTTTGTCAATAGCCTTTTCATCAGTGAGAGGAGTGTATGTTTTCAGAGTAGGATTGTGGGCTCCAATTCCTGACTTGTCACTAGGGTGTCTCTGGTTGTAGCTGAACAATGACACAGCTTCTCCTGACTTGTTCCATGATTCAATCTTCTTTCTAAGAGCTTCATTTTCCTTTTCAAGGTTGATGGTTTTTTGGTTGTTTTCAAGATATCTTGAATTCTCAGCTGTCAGCTCACCATTAGTATTTTCAAGCATAAGGCATTGTTCTTTTAGCCCTTGGTTGGCTCTCTCAAGATTTTCAATGGTTTTGTTTTGGGATAGGTTATCAGTGGGCAATGAAGCAAATCTAGTTTGGTGTCTCTTTATTTGAATTAAGAGAGTACTAACTAATTGTTTAAATTCTTCAATATTTAAAGAGTTAAAATTGGGTACATGTTTTAATTCTTCAGCAACAGCTAATGCTTCAAGGTCTTCTTCACTATCTGATTCTTCATCATCTCCAGCCATTAGGCATATCATTGCTTCTTCTTCTTCACTTTCAGAGTCACTGAAGTCAAATTCCTCATCACTGAATTTTGATGAGTCTGCAATCATTACTTGTTCTTTGTTTCTCTCATTCTTCTTTTTGGTGCAGTTGTATCAGCTGCATCTTGAACTGTGAATGATTTCCTTTGAGTAAGAGGGTTTCTTAGCTCTCTGATTGTCCTTAGGTTTCTTTGGTTCAGGACATTCAGATGAGTAGTGACCAAGTTTTTTGCAGTTGAAGCATTCAACTTTCTTTTTGTGGTTCTCTTGATCAGATGTGGATGGACTGTAGCTTCTCTCAAATGTCTTCTTATGAGTTCTCATGGCATTTCTGACAGCCATGGATATGAGACTTGGTAGGTCTCTTTGTGAGATATTATTTGAGGGGTGGTTTACTTTCTGAAGAGAGATGAGAACCATGGAGTCAATATCTTGTTGAGTGATGGGTTTGTGAGATAGTAGGAACAGGTTGAATTTTTATCATTCCCTCTAGCTCATATGCCTCAAGCTTCCCAAAGTATTGCTCAACAGTCATGGTGCTCCATTCTGCACCTTCTCTTATAGGTAAGGCTACCTTCTCATATTCTTGGGGAAGGTTGGAATATATTTTTAGGCATAGATCTTGGTTCTCAAAGGTTTTTCCATGGTCAGCTATGGATCTAACAAGGTCTTCAAACCTTGGTCTAGCAGCACTGACCTTTTCACCAGGGTAAAACTTGAAGTTGTCTAGTTGTCTAAGTAGAATGTACAAGTTTTGGATTCTAACACTAGTGTGTTTCTGGAATTTGGTATGTATGAGTTCCCTGGCTGATTTTGCAGTTGGTTCTTTAGCAATCTCTTGTGCTAAGGAGTCATTCACACTCTTTTGAATTATGTTTTTGACTTTAAGATTGGCACTAATTAATTGCCTTTCAGATTCAGTCCAGGTTTCTGGGGATTTCATTTTACTGCCTCCACCATTTGAATCTAGTGTAACAGGGCAGATGACTTCATTTTCTAGAACATACCAGTTCCAAATATTGTTTGCATCAAGGTAGGTTTTGATTTTTGATGCATAAATTTCAAAAGATCCACAGTCATCAATATGTGGAATGTCTTTCTCATTATTTCTTCTTGGTTGAGGCATGGTGGGTTGAAAGGGGATCCTTCACAAGTTGTTAGACTTTTGGTGGTGAAGACAAGCTTTGATACCAATTGAAAGGTCCTGTTTACTTGATCAATTAAAATAAGATCAGACAGTTAAGCTTTGGCAGCTAAGGTGAATTCTTAGCTGTCAGATATTAACTGATTAGATGACAAGAGTATAATGTGCAACGGAATAAATAATGGTGAAATAATGTAAAGAAAAGTGATTAGTGAATGTGTGTGTAAGGGAGTGTGTGTTTGTGTGTGATAATACCAAATGACACAAAGGTTTAAGTGGTTCAGAGTTCACTCCTCCTACGTCCACTCTCACTGTTAATCTTTGACAAGTGAGTTCAATCCACTATACTCTAGTTTCCTTTAAGAGTTACAAGATTGAATAGGCAAGTTCCTTGAACCCCCTCTTCCTAATTAGTACAGTCAATTAGGGATTTTCTTGTTACAAAGAAAATTACAATACACACTTAAAGTCAGTCTTAAGTGGTTTACAAAGTTGTTTATACACTTGAAGTACAGTCTCAAGTGTCTGAGAATTGTTTGATAATGGTTTGCAGGTTTGCAGGTATGTAAGGGTGAAGGTAAGGTTGCAAAAGTTGTAGGTTGAAGGGGGGTAGGAGCTTCAGTCAAGGAGGCTTCATTTTATAAGCTGGAATATAGCCGTTGGGGAGACAATGCAGTTAATGAATGTGAGTGGAATAGTGTTTGCATTGAGAGCATTGTTGACGGGATAATAACAGCTGGAAATTTGCAACCCTTGTGCAGAGGATCTTCATGGAGATGACAAGGCAATGTTTGTTGAGAGTTTTGGGCAATGCACATCTTGGTTATCACAGAGACAAATCATTGCTGCTGTCTTTGAAGATTATAGCTGTCAGAGGGATGAGACCTCTGCTGTTGAGATTCTTAGCTGTCAGGTTTAGCTATTTGATCTAGATGAGTAGGAGTCAAGGATTGAGATAGATGACATGTAATGATCTCTTTGTAATGAAATACATTTGAATTATTTGATTGGTCTTTATTGATCATTGCTGTCAGGTTGGTTTGTAAGAGAGTTTAAGTCTTGGCTGGCTGTCCAATGTCCATTGAGTGTATCTTGGCTGTTAGATAACATTGGATATGTTTCTTTGTCAAAACCATATATAACTATGTATCTACATAGTTAGGTCCTAACATAAGGATATGAATAATTTGAAACGGAAAGAGGTAGGATTTGAAGACAGTCAAGTTTTTTAGAAACATGCGGTGATGTCGATTTAAATTAGGGGGTAAGTGGTTCGATTCAAATGGCAGTTCGGAACTGAACCAAATCAAATCATGCGGTTTAGTTCGGTTTTCAAGCAATAGTGGTTTGGTTCGATTCCAAAAATTGTCAAACCGTGTGGTTAGGTTTGGTCTACAGAGGTGTACTACAGAACCAATAAATCAAACCACAAAACCGTTCAATATTAACCATAGATATGTATATATTTCATTTTTACCTTACATTTAGATTTGAAAACTCCTAATTCTATTCATGGATTTTAGCCCATAACCATTTTTTCTTTTGGTTAATCTTCTTGTAATAATGTTAATTCACTCTTTAGCACATACCATTACAAGTACTCAAATTGTTGTTATTATATATAAACATTGAAGCACAATTTCAAGTTGTGTTTAAATACTTAATCTCTTATTTATGTTATGTTTGGAAAATTCAAACAAACATGACAATGAATTGTGTAGTTTTAAATCATGTTCTAATTAATGGTTTAAGCAATGTTCTATTTAATGGTTTGAACCGTGGTTTGAATTGTGGTTTAAACCGTGGTTCGAACCGTAAAATCAAACCGCGGTTCGAACCAAATCGAACCAAACCATGGCGGTTTGGTTCGTCGGTTCGGTTTGAATTTTTTCATGGTTCGGTTCGATTTGAAATTTTTCCAAATCGATGACTAGTGGTTCGGTCCGTAAATTGTCCCAAACCGAACCAAATCGAACCATTTACACCCCTAATTTAAAGGTCATACGCTAAGTAAGTTAGAGTCTAGTTGGGCAAGGGTTACCCTATACATGGTCTTACGATTTTGCGGAGACATGTGTTTTTGGTAAACAAAGTTCGGGTCTGGTCATGCGACCCCCTTTGTGAGGAGGAGGCATCCATTCTCCCGAAGTTACGGGCTATTTTGTCGATTGGGCAGGCTCAACGATGGTTAAACGAATGTAACTTTGACCATTATTTAAATAAAAATAATGATTCTAATACAAATCTGAATATTGTTATTGAAAGTATTATTAAATGTGATACAATAAAAAATTTAAATATAAATTTAAATTATTATTTTTATTTAAATATTGGTCAAATTTATTTTTGTTTGACTATTTGAGGTGGGACGGACAAAGTATACATTATTTGGGGGTAAATAAAAAGAGAAAAACACAACAATTTAAAATGGTCCGTCCTTTTTATATCACTGATGCTGCCATGAAAAATGGTTGCACAGGGACTGACCGGGGTAGCAACGGTAGCCGATCCGGACAAACACGCTCCACGAGGTCCTAAAATAAAGTGGGACCTACAAGATAAAACACCGTTAGGGTGGGGGGCTTTCCCCCCAAAAACCCTCCGGCGTGAGAATCATTAATCTCATACATAACATATATACAACTTTTAGAGAGAGAAAGAGGGAGGAGAGAGAGACTCTCAAAAATAACATACCTCAAATTATGAAATGGGGGGAGTATATATAGGCCAAGGGTGATGTCATCAATGACATCATCATCCACATCATTTTCCTTTGCCACGTGTCACGCCTGCAATGGAGGGAAGTCTAACAAAAGACTTATCATTCAACATTTAACATAAATCATACACTATAAATTATGCGCCATACTACACATATCATACGGAAACCAAGCCATATGCGGGGATCAAGCCATAACCGCATAACATAAATCCTTGGCTAAAACCATCACCATAACACTAACATGCGACATACAATATACGGCATACAACACGACATGCTACATGCGACATACGATGTGCGACATGACACATCGACAAACAACACCCGTCATACGGGAACCTTCATCTGACATGCGGGAACCACCACCCTAAGCTCGGGAACGACACTCGTCATGCGGGAACCAATATTCGATGTACAATATATAATATGTGAGGGCCAAGCCATTGGCGGGAACCAGGACCCGAACTATAGCGATAAGCCTAACTTTGGCTAGCATCATAATCATAGGCACTCAATATGCAGCATATAACGTACAACATATAATACGCGGCATACGGAAAATAACACATAATATGCAACATATATCACATAACACATAATATGCGGCATATAGAACATAACACATAATATGCGGCATATATCACATAACACATAATATGCGGCATATATCAATAACACGTAATATGCGGCATATATCAAATAACATAGGGGGAACCACACTATTGGCGACAACCAAGAACCCACCCCTTGCCGGGGTACTAGAACTACCACGCGACATCCTCATAAAATAGGGGCCCACATAGACCATAAAATAGGGCCCCCTTATAGGCCAAATTCAAACTTGGGCCGGGCAAACATTTAACGGGAATAATATTTTTCCATGGCGCATCAGAAGCCCCCTACTCCTTAGCTCGATTATTCATGATCGAGCTGAGGAGTAAAATAATATACATAACAAAATATACTTATCACATCGAGTCAACTCTCCTGGTACAAAACACAGGTCCGCTCTTTGACCTTTCCAACACTTTTCATTTTACTTCAACTTTTTGCATTTTCTCTTTTTTCTTTCCTATTTCAATCATTTCTGTCTTTTAACTTTTCTTTTCGCATTTCGGTTGTCGTAATCTGCGACTTATCCTTAACTTTAACTCGAATGATCTTGCCTACATTCTTTGACTTGCTTTGAATTTTCATTTTTTGCGTTCATTATTCTATCTTGATCTCTCACTTTATATGTCGCCAACTGTATTTTGCTTCAATATTTATCTTTTTTGCTTCGATAGTTTATCGAAGATTCACTTTACGACCTTTATCTCTATATACATACTACTCCCTTCAAAAGAGTGAGGCTTGTCTTTAGGCAGCCTCACTCCCTAACTATGCTTCTCGCCCTTCAGCTTTATTCAGCTTCGGGGCGACTTACTATTCCTTGCCCATCTGTGCCTGGCACCTTTAAGTCAGGTCTTTCTCGAACCAACTCTAAAACTAAAAACTCACGGCCAAACCTCACTTGGCCCAAACCAAAACTCGCGGACACACCCCTTTGGCCCAAACCAAAACTCGCGGCCAAACCCGCTTGGCCTAAACCAAAACTCGCGGCCAAACATCATTTGGCCCAAATCAAAACTCGCGGCCAAACCCGCTTGGCCAACTCGCGGCCAAACCCACTTGGCCAACTCGCGGCCAAACCCACTTGGCCTAAACCAAAGCTCGCGGCCAAGCATCATTTGGCCCAAATCAAAACTCGCGGCCAAACCGGCTTGGCCAACTCGCGGCCAAACCGGCTTGGCCAACTCGCGGCCAAACCCACTTGGCCTAAACCAAAACTCGCGGCCAAACATCATTTGGCCCAAATCAAGACTCGTTAACTAATACTCGACAATCACAAACAAACGCGACAATCACAAGCGTGCTAACTAAAAACGCAACAATCACAAACGCGCTAACTAAAACGCGACAATCATAATCGCATTAATCAAAACCGCGCTACTCAAAACCGCGCTAACCAAAACCGCGCTAATCAAAACCGCGCTGATCAGAACCGCGCTGATCAAAACCGCGCTCACCAAAACCTTACTAATCTAACTGCGCTGATCAAAACCGCGCGAACCAAAACCGCGCTAATCGAAACCGCGCTGATCAGAACCGCGCTGATCAAAACCGCGTGAACCAAAACCTTACTAATCTAACTGCGCTGATCAGAACCGCGCTGATCAAAACCGCGCTAACAAAAACCTTACTTGATGCTAAACCGCACCTTTAACAAACCGCATTCAATCATGCCGAATAAAACTCAAACCACCTTAAATCAAAACTTTCCTTAGACCACTTGGCCAAACTATCTAGTTCCATCGTTGCTCAACTCTTTGCCTGGCATCTTTAAGCCAGGTCTTTTTTATGCCTGTTAAAAAATCGGGACTTTCTGTGCCTGGCCACTTGCCAGGGCTTTCTGAGCTTGACCTTTTGCCAAGACTCCCGAGTCTGGCCCCACAAGCACTGATCTCGTTGTGCCTGGTTTCTAAACCAGGACTTTTCTGAGCTTGGCCTTTTGCCAAGACTCCCGAGTCTGCTAATGCAGATCCCGTTGTGCCTGGCTTTTAAACCAGGACTTTTCTGAGCCAGGCCTCTGCCCGGACTCCCGAGTCTGCTAATGCAGATCCCGTTGTGCCTGGCTTTTAAACCAGGACTTTTCTGAGCCAGGCCTCTGCCCGGACTCCCGAGTCTGCTAATGCAGATCCCGTTGTGCCTGGCTTTTAAACCAGGACTTTCCGAGCCAGCCTCGCCCGGGACTCCCGAGTCTGCTAATGCAGATCCCGTTGTGCCTGGCTTTTAAACCAGGACTTTTCTCGAGCTGTGCCTCGCCGGACTCCCGAGTCTGCTAATGCAGATCCCGTTGTGCCTGGCTTTTAAACCAGGACTTTTCTGAGCCAGGCCTCTGCCCGGACTCCCGAGTCTGCTAATGCAGATCCCGTTGTGCCTGGCTTTTAAACCAGGACTTTTCTGAAAACTTCATCAACTTTGTCGCAGCTTTATCAACTTTGGGGCCGCTTTATCAACTTTGGGGCCGCTTTATCAACTTTGGCGCAACTTTATCAACTTTGGAGCCGCTTTATCAACTTTGTCGCCGCTTTATCAACTTTGTCGCCGCTTTATCAACTTTGGGGCCGCTTTATCAACTTTGGCACAGCTTTATCAACTTTGGGGCCGCTTTATCAACTTTGGGGCCGCTTTATCAACTTTGGGGCCGCTTTATCAACTTTGTTGCCGCTTTATCAACTTTGGGGCCGCTTTATCAACTTTGGCACAGCTTTATCAACTTTGTCGCCGCTTTATCAACTTTGGGGCCGCTTTATCAACTTTGTCGCCGCTTTATCAACTTCGGGGCCGCTTTATCAATTTTGGGGCCGCTTTATCAACTTTGGGGCCGCTTTATCAACTTTGGCACATGAGCAGTTCGGGATGCGAGCCCCACAGTTCGGGATGCGAGCCCACTTTCTTTTTTCAAAACTTTTCTAAAACTTTTCCAACTGTGCCGAAATTTCACTTTTCAAAACCCTTTTCAATCTTTTCAAAATTTTCAAAACAGTGGCATCTCGCCAAACTTTCATTCTTCAAAACTTTTCAAAACGGCGACATCTCGCCAAATTTTCGTTCTTCAAAACTTTTCAAAACGGCGACATCTCGCCGAACTTTAATTCTTCAAAACTTTTCAAAACGGCGACATCTCGCCGAACTTTCATTCTTTAAACTCTTCAAAACGGCGACATCTCGCCAAATTTTCATTCTTCAAAACTTTTCAAAACGGCGACATCTCGCCAAATTTTCATTTTTCAAAACTTTCAAAACGGCGACATCTCGCCAAATTTTCATTCTTCAAAACTTTCAAAACGGCGACATCTCACCAAATTTTCATTTTTCAAACCTTTCAAAACGGCGACATCTCGCCAAATTTTCATTTTTCAAAACTTTTCAAAACGGCGACATCTCGCCAAACTTATCACTTTTCACAACTTTTCCAAAAACGGTGACAGTTCGGGATGTAAGCCCTTCAGGCAGTTTATGGGACTGTAAGCCCTTCAGACAGTTTATGGGACTGTAAGCCCTTCTTTAGCGACAGTTTTTTGGGACTGTTAACCCTTCTTTAGCGACAGTTTTTTGGGACTGTTAACCCTTCTTTAGCGACAGTTTTTTGGGACTGTTAACCCTTCTTTAGCGACAGTTCGGGATGTTAGCCCTTCATAGCGACAGTTAGGGATGTAAGCCCGGGGCAGTTAGGGATGCGAGCCCATCATTCGCAGTTCGGGATGCTAGCCCATCATTTGCAGTTCGGGATGCTAGCCCATCATTCGCAGTTCGGGATGCTAGCCCGGGGCAGTTAGGGATGCGAGCCCATCATTCGCAGTTCGGGATGTTAGCCCATCATTCGCAGTTCGGGATGCTAGCCAGGGGCAGTTAGGGATGCGAGCCCATCATTCGCAGTTCGGGATGCTAGCCCATCATTCGCAGTTCGGGATGCTAGCCCATCATTCGTAGTTCGGGATGCTAGCCCGGCGTTCGCAGTTCGGGATGCTAGCCCAGCGTTCGCAGTTCGGGATGCTAGCCCATCGTTCGATTTATCATGCTCTTTATCAAAACTTTTCAACCATGCGGAATCCCGCCAAACTCTATTTTTTCAAAAACTTTTGAAACACGCGGGATCCCGCAAAACTTTAACCTTTCAAAATCTTTTGAAACATGCGGCATCCCGCAAAACTTTAACCTTTCAAAATCTTTTGAAACATGCGGCATCCCGCAAAACTTTAACTTTTTCAAAAACTTTTGAAACATGCGGCATCCCGCAAAACTTTAACCTTTCAAAATCTTTTGAAACATGCGGCATCCCGCAAAACTTTAACCTTTTAAAATCTTTTGAAACATGCGGCATCCCGCAAAACATTAACTTTTTCAAAAACTTTTGAAACATGCGGCATCCCGCAAAACTTTAACCTTTCAAAATCTTTTGAAACATGCGGCATCCCGCAAAACTTTAACCTTTCAAAATCTTTTGAAACATGCGGCATCCCGCAAAACTTTAACTTTTTCAAAAACTTTTGAAACATGCGGCATCCCGCAAAACTTTAACCTTTCAAAATCTTTTGAAACATGCGGCATCCCGCAAAACTTTAACCTTTCAAAATCTTTTGAAACATGCGGCATCCCGCAAAACTTTAACCTTTCAAAATCTTTTGAAACATGCGGCATCCCGCAAAACTTTAACTTTTTCAAAAACTTTTGAAACATGCGGCATCCCGCAAAACTTTAACCTTTCAAAATCTTTTCAAACATGGAAGGAGGGTCACCATGCCCATATACCACGATATTTCCATTTCCCATTACGATGATATTAGCATAACTTTCATAATACTGATATAACTTTGCACATAAACATATAGCATAAAATTCACATACTTTACTTTATATCATTTTCTTGCATCATACTTCTTTTACATTTAATCCAATCAAGATTCATGCTTTGCTAATTTTACGACTTTCACAATTAAACAACTAAGTCAGGCTACTGTCTAAAAATTGGCGTGAAGCAAGCTATAACAAAATAATACTAACACATATGCGCTCATCTTTAGCAAATAGCAACTAGCGTTTCATATCATATCACACGTTTTGAGGGGCATATTAAAAATCCGTATATGAATCATTTACTTGAGCATTACTTTATTTATCTTACATTTTCATATTTATAACGCACGCTCCACATTAGCAGCTGAGCGTGTCTCTTATCATAACGACCACATATTGTAACATAATATCACATAACCAATTTCGCGAAGCCTATACTCCATATATTCCAGATATATTAGACTTGTCTCATTTGTACTAAAATCACAATTACTTTCTTTCTTAATAAACGTCGACACTAGCATTTTCACATATACGACATTATCTATATCTCATCCATTTCTAAAAAGTTGCCACATTTAAACATTTTTTACATCCGCATTTTGACTCACATGCTCAATTAACCAATTTCCTCCTACGAGAATTTATTTTCACACTCCCATTCTAAACGATGGTTGCTAGTTCAAATAGCTCTTATTCAAAAATTAATAATTTACATCCCCCCAAAACTTGAACCCAAAACTTGAATAAAGCCCAAGATAATCTTATAAGAATTTTATATTCTAGTCATTTTTAATCATGCTTTCAGTTTTCGTCTAAGGAAATTATTATAACGTCAATCCGTTCCACCAAGTTAGCATAGTAAATAAAGAGCATATTCAACTTTGGCATGTAACGGAATTTCTAAGCATACATTCATATTATCATATAACGAATTCATGTAAAAATCATTTAACATGAATTATAAAAGATGGGAAGAGACGACCTGGTGGAAGCTTGTTGCTATTTTGACGAAATCCGTTGAAAAATTAACGGAGACATTAACGGTAGCTCGTTGTCGTAGCTTTCCAAAATAATGAAGCTAATGGCCCAAACAGAAAAGCCCATGCTTGCTAAAATTCTTGTGGCTGTAAATCAACTACCCTCTGACTTTTCTCCTCCTCTTAATCAACCACTCTTTCAACCCAAAAAGGAATAAAATAAAGAAAAACCATTTTTCAATACTCCTATTTCTTTCTTCTTCGTCTTCCTTCTACTTTCTTTTTATTTGATTTCCATCTCAGCAACCCATTAGCAATAACCCATCAGTCGGCGGTATCTCGATCTCTCTCTAGCGACAAATTCCCCCTGGGCTGATGGTGACCTTCTGACGGCGACCAAACTGGCGACAACCCATCGCAGGCGAGATCCATTCCCAACAACGAAAACCTTCGTCTACGACCTCTCAGGCGACGATCTATTTCCCGGCAAACTCCTCGCCTGGCGACCTCTACCAACAGCAACCTCAACCACCGGCGGCCTCAACCTTGCCCCAAGCGGCCTCCATCACTTGGGACGATTTTATCATTCTCCTTCCTCCCTCGTCGACCTCAAGGGACGCTATCCCCGCCGGCGAAAGTCCCAGCTATCACCACTACCGGCAACAATCTCATCTGCAACATCACTTTTGATATTTCCTTCTTTCCAATTTTCTCTTGATTACGCCCTTCTTTAACCGGCGAGATGCCGGCGGCGAGCTTCCACGAACCTGATGTTGCTAGGAACTTCCTCAACAGCAACTCCACCGTTGTAATCTGATTTTGGTAACTCCGGCTCCTTCTTCTTCGACTGGACTGCACACAATCAAACGTAAACTAAGTCGGGGGCGGCTCCGGCGTTAGCCCCTCCGGCGTGAGGATAAGTATTGGCTTGGTAAAAGGGAAAAACAATATTGAAGGTGGCTGTGTGTGTATTAAGTTGGACATACCTTGACAATGAAGCCTTCATATCTTATTTATACCCTCATCCTCGTGCCTTGCACATGACATCCTCACATTTCATGCCTACTGCCACGTGTCGCCATATCATTGGTCCTTTCATAAAGTAAACCCTATTCACGTGATCATCAATCCCAATGCATAACCGTCTAATGGGTCCCACTTGGTAGATACTTATATGCCGCCTCTGGTGAATATCAATCGAAATCCCTCTCTCGCCGGATAAGGTCGCTAACCATTATGTCTCGCCTTGCCATCATGTCTCGCATTTAATCTTTATCGCCGGCTTTCCTTATAATATGTCGCCCTTTACCATCTTGATTTCCCCCTTTCCTGAGAATATTAGCGGGATACTCATGTCTCGCCTTCTTTTACTGGGCCGCCTATATTCTTTTCTTCTTCTTGGGTCGTACTCTATTTTGGGCCCCCTTTGCCACTTTCTTGTCAATAACCTGGGCCGTGCCCACTCCTTATATTTCGACAAAGATCGTAAGCCCCTAAGTTTATGGCGAGATTCATTTATGGTCTCGCCAAAAACTTTACATCTACTGCCCCCTTATTCAGCGACACATAAATCTTTCTTCAAAAGCTACCAT
The DNA here is from genome assembly GCA_022495995.1 of Adenophora triphylla var. japonica. NCBI lineage: Eukaryota > Viridiplantae > Streptophyta > Magnoliopsida > Asterales > Campanulaceae > Adenophora > Adenophora triphylla. The sequence continues at coordinate 77,029 of JAFEMH010005174.1, read as the reverse complement.
TGCAAATCCCTCTCCATACACGTGTCCCTTAAGATTTAAACAAGCCGTCATTTGGGAATCGTGCCAAAATTGTGAGGGAAAATTCGAAAGTTTCTTTTTCCAAATGTCACATCAATCATTTCATTAAAAACCCTCTCTCTTATAAATACCCAAATCACCGCCCTCATTCCTTTTTCTTACCTTCTTCAACCTTGCTCAAGCATTCTTAAACTCCGGCGAACCTAAGCTTCCTTCCGACTGCTCTCCTTCATCTTTCACCGTTCAACCACTGATTTCTTGCCCAAACTTGTTTCTTGGCATCTATTCCTTTCACATTTACCCATTTTAGAAGTGATTTGGTGCATTATCTCTTACTCTCCAAGATTCGACCATTTTCTCCGGCGTCTGTTCATCTTTCCCTAAGTGACGCTTCATCTTTTCCGACCAAGATTACATTTTTGATCAGGTAATTTTTCCAAAAACCCTTCGCATTCTTTAACCTTCACATTTTGATTTTTCCCCTTTTACCCATCTGTTTGAATTTTGCATTGCCTTTTATTCCCTAAAAATAATTTTTCCCACGTTGTCCCTCATGGCGAGATACAAGAACTGTGCCAAGGTAGTTAGGTATGGTCGCTGTCAGGTTTCAGGCGACTTTTATAGACGTCTGCGAACTACTTGGGCGAGATTGCCCAAGGCTGACATAGTTAGGTTTTTAGTTGAACATTGGGTGGATCCTTCATTGATTGACTCCCTTGAATTCCAAGGCCATTTTTTCCTTCCTCTATCAGCCCCTATGTCGCACATTTTTCCTTCTAGCAATCAATTGGTTCGATTTATCAAAGATAAATATAATCCCCTTTGAGCGACTCATCTCGAATCTCACCGCATCGCCGATCCTTTTTCCAAACGTAGAACACATTATAAATCAATCCTTTCTTCTTCTTCTTCCAGTGAATTTCTGCGACATGGCCGGTCAAGCAACTTCTTCTCCCGGCGGCTTCCAACAATCCTCCTCCCACCGGGGTTCAAAATCTCGCTCTTCAAGAAGGTACATTCTTTACTAATCCCGCGCATGCTGAGGCGGGATCTTCCCTTGCACCCGACACGGACTCCCTGATTCCCAACCCTATTACTGATTGGCATAGAACCTACCACATTGATAGTTCAAGCATATCGCATTTCGACTATCGTGGAGATCTCTCCCTTGCCCACTTAAGAGAAATGAGGGAGGGCATAGTGATCTTTCCTTCTCAACTAAAAAGCTAGACTTAGGATCCCCTTTGATCCTTTTCTTTGTGAATTCTGTACAAAGCCCAAGCCATGATAATGTAAATCCACCCAAATGCCATAAGGATAATAACTTCTTTCATCACCATTTGTCGCTCTCTCGCGAAAAGAACCCACAATCACAAATTTCTCATTTCTTTGTTCACCGGATACAAACAAACCAACCAACTTTCCAACGACACCATAGAAACCCGCCTTTCCTCCAATACCATAGGGGGCCCAAAATCCTTACTCCACTACCTACCAAAGTTCATGATTGGATGGATGAACCTCTTTTGTCGTTTCTCGCGTCGGATGGTCTCATCCCGTGACCTTCACCCTATTAATCCTCAAATTGAATCTAAGGAAGCCTCTAATATCGGCGACTCTGCCCTTTGTGACGACATTCGCTCTTTGCTTGTTTTACCCGAGAACTCTGCTGCCGATACTCCCCAACCTCTTATTTCTTGGAGAGGTATTCTGCGGGATAGAGAATTGTTAGATCAAGTTGGTCTTGCTGACAACTTGCCTAGGGTTCAACCCCGAGTGCCAATAAGTCATGTCTTCTTTGATGGATGGGAGCGACACTCGGGCAACAAGTATGCCCATGAATGCCAATCCTGCAAAGGCTCGCGTCATTGCACCGCCATGAATACTGCTCTTTGTATGTTTCCTTTTAAACCTTATCTTTTCTTTACTTTGACTCACATTTGAATTGCTTTAACTCTTGACTTCCTCTTAACTTCTTTTTATTTGATTTCAGACCATCGAGCCAAATCAATGGACAGTCGTCAGGCCGCCAATCTGGAGACGGACAAAAGACGGAAACAACTGAGCAATGCTCGCGGAGTTGCCCTTGCCCTTCTTACTGAAAACCTTCCTTTACCCATCTCTCGCGATGGAAAAGATACTGATGAGATTGCTCTGGAAAGAGCCCAGAACACGGCTAAAAACAGAGCCAGGCCTACAAACCAGGCGGCACGAGCTAAGCGACAAAAAAGAGTCGCTTCGGTAACAACCACTGTCGCCCCGTCTCCTCAGGTAAATATCCCGGCAAACCCTATCATTGATTCAGATCCTTTATCCACAGAAATTAATCTCCCGCCAACCTCTATTTTGCCAACCACTGAAAACAATGCTCCGTTAACTGTTGCTCCGTCCACTGATGTCGCACCCGCGACTGAAAATGTCGAAATTCTTGTATCCGACCCTGTCCCACCTAATTCTCCTTTTTTGGAAATTACCAATAATGAGCCCCAGCAATCTGAAATCCCTCCCTCTCGCGAGACGGAAATCTGCGACTTAACCATCATGTCCAGCTCTACTTCAACTCCTCCTGTTCCTAGCACTTCTTCCGCTCTTCCCTCTCCAAGTTGGCTGCAGGAAAACTTCTCTAAGCCGCTTGACTTTGTTGGGCTTTATGAGCTTAGCAAAGAAATTGCTAAAGTCCCCCGCATAAAGGGGTTGATTGAAGAAACTAGAAGTGCTGAAGAGTACATGCTGGGTAGCTCGGCCTTAATTAGAGCTAGTGATGAAACACAAGTTAAGAATGTTGCCCAGATGGATTCTGCTCATGCCGCCTGCCAGGCTGGTTTCTACTTTTCATTGGTTAGTTTTTCTTTTCTTCCTTATCTTACTTTAACTTCATTCTCAGCTGCTTTTTAACTTTTAATTGTTACCTTTTCCCAGTTAGGATCTTCTATCACAGGCATCAGTGAGGCAAACACTCGCCTGGAAAATGAGTCGGCCCGGTTGAAGCGCGACAAAGATGTCTTGAAGGGTAGACTTACGAGGCGAGATTCTTCGATCAAAAATTTGGAAAAGGAGCGAGACAAGTTGAAGACTGATCTAACCACTTCTCACAATCAGCTTGATCAGACCCTGACAGATCTCAATGCCGCTAATTCCAATCTCGCCACCGTCACTACCGAGACTTAACTACGCTTTAAAGAGAATGTCGCCAAGCTGAGGAGTGAGAATGAAACTTTGACGGAAAAACATGCTACTGATACTCAATCCTTTCAAGATGAGATTGCTCGGCTGAAAGAGGAGCTGACTGGGAGGAATGCCGAAATTATTGCTTTGAATGCTGATGTGGCTCAGCTAACTGACGATATTGCGGATATTGGGAACCAAACGTCCCTTCAAGTTATGCGAGCTGCAGCGGCTGATATCAACGACATTCCTGCCATCACAATGGAAAAACTTGCACACTGGGGCTCAGAGCCAATTTTTAGCGAAGTGTGTCGCCGCGGCCATTTCATGGTTCCTTATACTCCTGAAGAGCTCAAGGATCTCGCCGATGAAGATGCCTTGCTGGGTAAGTCGCCATGGAAAGCTCCCCCTGTTCAAGTTCCCAACGCCATTGCTTTGTGGGATAATCTTCTCGAGCATAAACACAAGCAATTAGATGATGCCAAAGCTCGCGCCTTAGCGACTTCAAGCTCTAGTCAAGCCATTCCGCCAACTGAACCTACTGTCTGATCTATCTTTTCTTTGATACTTAACTTTCTTTTTGAACAATTTTTTGTAGCTTGCCTTGGTGGCTAAACAATTTACTCTCTTTTCCTTTTGGGGCCTGCGTGCCTTTTGAACATTGTACATTCGCGGCCTTTGTGCTTGCCCCTTTATTTTCATGCTTTACTTGTCTCTTCACTCATTGTTTTGATAGTTCATCAAAATCTCCTTTGCATGACAGGTACCATATACATATACTCCCATCGAAAAAGTGAAGTTGTCTTTAGGCGACTTTACTTATAGCATACTGTGCGACTCATATTGTCGCTAACTTTAACCTTTTCTTGGTCTTCTTTTGCTTCATACTTAGAATAATTTCCTTCTTTTTGCCTCATCTTTTCTTTGTCCTTCCAGCGAGAAAGTGATATCTTTCATAGCGACTTATGCTCATGCCCTTAATGCGAAATAAACCTTTTCCTTATTCATAGTTCAGAGACTTTCATTTTTATAGTCCATAGACTCTTACATTTTCCACCACCTATAGCTTGACTTATATCATAGTTTACAACTTACATTGACTCACATCGATTATAGTCCGACGACTTTCATTGACTCGCATCGTTTATAGTCCGACGACTTTCATTGACTCGCATCGTTTATAGTCCGACGACTTTCATTGACTCGCATCGTTTATAGTCCGACGACTTTCATTGACTCGCATCGTTTATAGTCCGACGACTTTCAACATTTATAGTCCGTCGACTTTCTACATTTATAGTCCGTCGACTTTCTACATTTATAGTCCGTCGACTTTTATTGTCTTAAAGTCCGGCGACTTTCATTGTCTTATAGTCCAGCGACTTTTATTGTCTTATAGTCCGTCGACTTTCACCGCTTATAGTCCGGCGACTTTCATTGTCTTATATTTGTTTCAATAATTCATCAAATATTGTTTTGATAATTCATCAAAAACTCTTTGCCTTCTTACTCTTAGCGAGATATCACCATACACATATACTCCCATCGAAAAAGTGAAGTTGTCTTTAGGCAACTTTACTCTTTAAGCGATTTTTATCATGTTATTGGCGACTTAATCATGCATAACTATAGACTTTAATCCATGTAAGACATATATGAGGAATAAAACTTCATACTTTCATTGTATTAAAAACATATTCAGCACAAGTTCACATATATATCTTCTATTAAATCATAAAACATATGGCTTTCATTCATGATTGGAAAGTTCATAAATTCATCAAAAATGACTACGAAAAAGACTTTAATAGGGAATAAAATAGGTAAATTACCCTTATCACTTCAATGGTAATATTTCTTTAAGTGATCAACACTCCATGCATTCGGGACCTCTTTGCCGCCTTCTTCTTTCAAGTGATAAGTCCCTTCTCGAACGATCTTGGCAATCTGGAAAGGACCTTCCCATTTCGGATCTAGCTTGGCAAATCCCGCTGTCGCGCCTTTAACTTCACGGCTTCTCAACACCCAATCGCCTACACTGAATGACCTCTTCTTTACTCGCTTGTCGTGTTGCGCCTTCATCCGCTGCTTATAATTTATCATCCTCATTCTTGCTCTAAGCCTCTTTTCATCACCCAGATCTAGCTCAAAGCACCTTCTGTCGCCATTCACTATCTCGTCATAATAAGTTACTCTATGGGTAGGCAAACCCATCTCAGCAGGAGCCATTGCTTCTGAGCCATAAGTTAATGCGAAGGCTGTCTCGCCAGTTGATCCCTTCACTGTTGTTCTAACGTACCATAAAGCTGTGGATAACTCTTCCAACCAAGCCCCTCCTCTCTTCTCTAAATTTTTACACAAAATCTCCAGCACTTGCTTGTTAGCTGCCTCTACTTGTCCGTTGCACTGCGGCCTATACACTGCAGACTGCCAATGTTTGATATTCAAATTCTCGCAAAACCCATGAAACTTCTTCCTAAACTGCGGCCCATGATCAGAAATGATTGCCCGCGGCATTCCATGGCGACATAGGATTTCCTCCGTTACAAATCTGATGATCTGGTCTTCAGTGGTAGAAGTTAAAGCTCGTGCCTCTGTCCACTTAGTAAAATAATCAACCGCTACCACCACCATCTGTGCTCCTCCTTTGGCCTTAGGGAAAGGTCCTATAAGGTCTATCCCCCACATGTCAAAAGGCCAGGCCGCTACAATTGGGGTCTGCTCAGTCGCCGGCTGCCTAGGAATGTTAGCATGTCGTTGGCACTGATCACATCTCCTCACATAATCCTCCGCATCTTTCTTCAATGTCGGCCAATAATACCCATGAAACATGATTTTATTAGCCAAAGTTCTTGCTCCTGGATGGCCTCCACAAACGCCCTCATGTACTTCAAACAAAACATTGTCCACCTTTCCTGGCTCTACGCATCTCATTAACGGTCGCGAAAAAGATTTGCGATATAAGATCCCATCCTGTACAGTAAACCTTGGCGACATTTTTCTAACAATCTTTGCCTTATCTTCATCTTGAGGCAGCTCTTCTTTCTCCAAATAGTCTTTCATTTCGCATACCCAATCTTTTTCACCTATTTCAATATCCATTATCAGCGGCCTGTCGAATGCCGGCTCTTCAATAAATTCCACCATCACCTTCTTGGGCAACTCCTCTATTTTGTCACAAGCGGCCTTGCTTCAACATGTCGGCTCGCTCATTCTTCTCTCTATCAATCTGCACCGGCTCCCAATAATCAAAGCTCTGCAAAATCTGTCTTACCATTTCACAATACCTTGCGGAGGCTAGCAGCTCAATACCCTTCAGTATCTACCCTTTACTTGGTTGACAATTAGCGAGAATCAGAATGAGTAACTATTTGTTTTACTCCAATATCTCGGCATAACTCCAATCTCGCCACCAACGCCTCATATTCTCGCCCGGTTGTTTGTCATGTTAAATTTAAACCTCAAGGCCTTCTCATATGTGCAATCCTTTCTTTGGCGAGCTTAATGAAATCCCGGCACCGCCTTTGTCCTTAGGCGAGGACCCATCAACAAACAATTCCTCAACATCCCGCTGGGTCTTTCTTTCTCCTCTTCCACCTCGGGGTCCTGCTGACTTGGCCTTCCTCTTCTGGCCTCCCGAGTCTCAATCTCCTCTCTTTCAATACGTGAATGAAGTTTCGAGAATAAAGTCTCGCCAAAGCTCGAGCCTTAATCGCCTTTCTCGCCTCATATTGAATATCAAACTCTTTGTCAATTCAATCGACCATTTAAGGAGCCTTCCGAGGCCCTGAATCGGTTTGTTGTAAAATCTTCCTCAAGGGTGCATTGGTCAACACGGTAATAGGATGGGATAGGAAATAGGCCCTCAACTTTCTTGTCGCAATTACCAAAGCATAAGCCAACTTTTACGCATTAAAATATCTCGCTTCTACTTCACTCAATGCCTTTGAAACATAATACACCGGCTTTTGCATGCCGCCCTCCTCCTTTAACAATCTGCTTTGCATTGCTAAATCCGAGGCCGCCAAATAGACATATAAATGGTCTCCTTCCTCTCGGGCTACATAAGATGGGCGGCTTTCCCAAATACTCCTTTACCTTCTGAAAAGCTTCTTCACACTTGTCATCCTGTGCAAACTTCGATCTCCTTTCGGCACTTTGAAGAACGACAAACATTTCTCCGCCGATCGCGACACAAATCGTCCTGCAGCTATCACCCTACCATTTAACCTTTGAATCTCTTGAATGGTCTTAGGCGACTTCATATCAATTAACGCCTGGATTTTCTCGGGATTTGCCTCTATCCCGCGGCGATTTACAGAAACCCCAAAAACTTTCCGCCGTTACTCTAAAGGTGCACTTACTTGGATTAAGCTTCATGGAATTCTTTCTCAAGTTCTCAAAAGTTTCGGCGGATCCACCAAATGATCCTCCCCTTGGTTTTGATCACCATATCGTCAATATAAGCTTCGACATTCCTCCCAATTTGTGATTTAAATATCTTGTTTACCATCCTTTGGTATGTCGCCCCGCGTTCTTCAAACCAAAAGGCATCATTCTATAGCAAAAATTTCCAAGGGGAGTCCCGAAAGCCGTTTTGGCTTTATCTTCTTCCGGCATCTTGATCCGGTGATACCCCGAGTAAGCATCAATAAAGCTAAACACCTTGTGTCCAGCAATAGAATCCACCAATCATCAATTTTAGGCAAGGATAACAATCCTTGGGACATGCCGTATTCAAATCTGTGAAGTCTATGCACATCCTCCACTTCTTGTTCGCCTTTAGCACCATCATCGGGCAAGCTAGCCAGATCGGATAAGTGATCTCTTCAATGATTCCCGCCTTTAATAACTTTTCCACTTCTCCAATTACCGCTTTCTCTTTTTCTGCCGACAAATATCTCACCTTCTGCTTAAAAGGCTCCACATTTGGGTCAGCATTTAGACAGTGTAAGGCGACCTTTTCATCAACTCCGCACGTATCCTCCGGTCTCCGTGGCAAATACATCAATGTTATCTCGCAAAAATCAATTAGCATATTCTCGCTCATCCTTTTCCAAATGTTGCCCAATTTTGACTTTCTCGCTCAGTGGTATTCATCATTCACAATTACTTCCTCCAACTCTTCGCCGCTCGAATATCGGGCTCATCCCGCATTCTGCAATGTGTCTACTTCAAATTCGCCGTCTTCTTTCGATCGACATTTTTCTTCATCCCGCTACCGCTACTCTCCACTTTTTCTTTCCCACCATGCGACATACTCCCCGGGGTGTCCATCATGATTTCTTCATCACATTCCTCACTCTCCGAATCCACTATCTCTTCAATATGGGGCTCTTTCATCTTAACAAATTCGGTGGATCTAGACTCAAGCCATCTCCGCTTGCATCACCATCAAAGCCATCAAATTCTTTTTCGATTTTTCTGCATCATTTCTATCTCCACATCTCGCTCATCACTTCTTTCCTTCATACCTTCATCCTCGGCTCTTTCCTCAATAATTATGATTGCCGACTTATTCTTCATACTTTCTCGTCTCCTCCCAACTCTCACATCCCCCTAAGTCGGTGATCATATTTATTCTCGCATCCCGCATACCAAAGCAGTAGAAAGTGAACTTGTGCTTGCTCACAGCTCTTTGTTTGCATTTCAATCTTCTTTTGAATAACTTCCTTCACCTCACTTTTCAAACATGCTATCCCCCTTGCCGTAGGAAACTTGACTCGACTGATGCGGGATAGATACCACCATTTCAAAGCTTTGCATAAAGGGAATGCCCACAATAGCATTATAAGGCGACACCAAATCAATGACCATAAACTCAACGATTTAGTTCTCACCTTCTCGTCCTCTCCTATCTCTACCGCCAAAGAAATCGTTCCTTTAACCCGCACATTAAACAGGTGGTTAGTAAATCCTTCCAAGAATCCTTTATACGGCACCAAATTGGCCTCGTATATCGCATCTTTTTAAAAGCATCATAATAGAGAATATTTCGGCTTGCTCTAATCTACCAAAACCCGATGTAAAAATCTTTTGTTCCCAGGGCGATTGAGATTACAACCGGTTGGCATCCATGACTTGGCGTTAAAGCCAATTCGTCTTGAAAAACTAATCATCCTTTCTTCACTGGGTGGATAGGCGGGAATGTGACAAGTGTGAGATAGCGACATAATCGATTACTTAGGCAAGTAATGCTTGTGGGCTCGTGAATCACCAAAATTTCATTCCTATTACCATTTCCTCCTTGAGCCGCACCATTTGGCTCTTGCCATACATATTCTTGCAGCTCACCCCTATCAATCTGCTTCTGAATTACTCTTTTCAAATTATAACAATTGTCAGTCTCATGACCCCGATCCCGATGATAATTACAAAATTGATTCATGTTAATCCTCCCAAGATCATTCATTTCAAAAGGTGGTGGCAAATCAACAGCCCGGAGAATTTCACTCGGTGTAGCAGTCAACCTTGTGAACCTTATAACCCTCCTAACTCCACGACCTCCATTCGGGCCTCCATTACGACCTCCATTGCGACCTCCCCTCGCCGCCGGCGGGATTCCCTCGACCTCCTTGCTGAGCGGCATTTCCTTCCTTCACATACTCAATCCGATCCTTAACACTTTTCTTTCCAGTATTAGAAGCTCCTTCATCAACATCCTCGCCCCCACAATACGCTTTGACCCTCTCATGCAACTCACTCAAAGTCGCAGGTAATCTCATTCTTAATTCCCTCCTGAATGATTCAGACTGCAGACCCGACATATACATCATTATGACGTATTTGGGATCAATCTCAGCAATTTGATTGGCGATTAATAAAAATCTGTTGGTGTAAGTAACAAGACCTTCTCCCGTCTTTTGCTTAATGCCAATCAGCTCTGCCGGCCTACCGGGCCGAGCTCCCATTGACCCAAATCTCGCCAAAAATTTTCTCTTAAAGTCTTGGTACCCCAATATAGAGTTAGCGAGGTTCTTTGTCAGAGCCAATCCAAAGCCTGAAGCTCCAAGGTACTAGCAAAAGTCTTGCATAACAAAGCATCGTCCTTGGTCAGAATCGCCATTGTCACCTCAAATCCCGCTACGTGAGTTCTGGCGGTGGTGACTCCTGCATATTTAGATAGAGCGGGCAAACGAAAATCTGGAGCTGTCTCGGCCTCTTGAATATATCTAGCAAATGGGGCTACAAAGGAGTCTTTCTCATTATCAACTACACCACCCCTTTCCAGCTCTGCCAATCTCCTTGCCATCTCAGCCATCTGCTTCTTGAAAACGTCCTCTTCACCAAAACGACTAACTCCAATACCCTTCCCTTTTTCTATCACCTTGGGCTTCTCCATATCATTGAAACTTCTCAACTCTTTCTCGCCATCCTCCGCCTCATTCGACGCAGTATCGCCTTCTTCTTCTTCACAATAGAGAGACGACACTTGGGAAGTGTGCGGCCAGTGATAAACTTTAATCTTTCTTCCATTTTCCATGTATTCTCCCGCTTTTCTTTTCTGTGTTCCTTCAATTCGCTTTTGCGACCCGTCTATTCTCGCTTCTACTTCTTTTGGCTTTTCAGGCTCTACTTCCTTTTCTTGCTCCTCATTTACTACAATTACCTCCTTATTTGCTCCCTTGTCTCCCTCTATTGTCGCCGTTAAAAATCCCTGCGGGATTGGAGTAGGTTTCTTCTTCATCGCCCTCAGTCGCTTGTTGTTCTCAATCAATTGCATGATCAGAGCGTTATGGATCCTCAAACTTTCTTCTTCATTCTCTATTTCCTCCTCTTGTGGTGGCGGCATCACATTCCTTTCTCTCTCGTCACCAGTATCTCGCTCCGCCTCTTCCGGGATTACTTGCTGCGAGGAAGAAGTATCTCTCGCTCCACCCATACCGATATTCCCAAACCCAGAAATTGGAGTGACAATGTTCCTTCCCGCTACAGTCTTTTGGCCCACTACCATATTCTTCTCTGGTGTTGACATTCTTTCCTCTTACGTAATCAACTGATGAACTTCAACTGTGAAAATCTGCAAATCTTATGAAGATTTGAAGATCTTATCCACAAACCAAGAAAACGAAACAACAACCCAGCAATCAAACTTTTCAATACCAACCAAAAAATCTTCAACAATTGCTTCAACTACACACACCCACCAAAAACACGAAAATCCCAACTACTCTAAATCAAATGAACAAAATCCACCACCAACAACAAAACTTTCACAACTCACAAACAAACCCAGATTTGAACAAAAATTAACATACAACTTCAAATCCACCACAACTTCACGCAAACACTTTTGCAATCAGGAATTCATACCAACCTAATCAAATGATATTAAACACTCCAACTATTTCAACCCACAAATATCACAAAAATCCAACCGATTCCAACAATAATTACAGAATACCACTAATCAACTCCAACAACAATAAGAACAACAAGTTCGACTTATAAATTGCAAACACAGCCAACTCAATCGGAAATTTAGAATACCCAATGAATCGTCCTCACCACGAATCCACCCTCCAGATTCTTCGAACAAACTCCCCTGTTACCGATCTTCTGCCGATAAAACTCTAATCCTTGAAGAGAATCAAGTCCCGCAACGGAACCAATTGATGTTGCTAGGAACTTCCTCAACAAAGAACTCCACCATTGTAATCCGATTTTGGTAACTCCGGCTCCTTCTTCTTCGATCGGATCGCACACAATCAAACGTAAACTAAGCCGGGGGCGGCTCCGGCGTTAGCCCCTCCGGCGTGAGGATAAGTATTGGCTTGGTAAAAGGGAAAAACAATATTGAAGGTGGCTGTGTGTGTATTAAGTTGGACATACCTTGACAATGAAGCCTTCATATCTTATTTATACCCTCATCCTCGTGCCTTGCACATGACATCCTCACATTTCATGCCTACTGCCACGTGTCGCCATATCATTGGTCCTTTCATAAAGTAAACCCTATTCACGTGATCATCAATCCCAATGCATAACCGTCTAATGGGTCCCACTTGGTAGATACTTATATGCCGCCTCTGGTGAATATCAACTGAAATCCCTCTCTCGCCGGATAAGGTCGCTAACCATTATGTCTCGCCTTGCCATCATGTCTCGCATTTAATCTTTATCGCCGGCTTTCCTTATAATATGTCGCCCTTTACCATCTTGATTTCCCCCTTTCCTGAGAATATTAGCGGGATACTCATGTCTCGCCTTCTTTTACTGGGCCGCCTATATTCTTTTCTTCTTCTTGGGTCGTACTCTATTTTGGGCCCCCTTTGCCACTTTCTTGTCAATAACCTGGGCCAGGCCCACTCCTTATATTTGGAAAGCATCAGAACCGACACGTGACGGATAACGTGTCTAACTAACTGACACGCGTTGGACACGGCTGCTCTCCTCCCGGCACGTTTCTCCGACGACTGCTCACTCTCCCTCTCTAACTTTCCGGCGAACCCGTCTTCACCGGTGATGGTCACTTTAACAGATCTGACCTCTTCATCTTCTTCCCTTCTCTGCCCATTCAAATCCGTCTCATTTTGTGAAGCCTCCAGCTTCAACCATGGATCTTTACCCAGAAAAGCAAAACGTTGATTTCAAAAAATTCCGGCTAACTCCGGCGAACTCCGATCTGAATTTCCCTTTTCCCAAACAAGACGGAAACTGCAAACTAAACACCCCGGCTGCTCCGACTGACCAACTGCTGCTAACCAAACTGTTGTAGTCTAACTTGATACCCATAGCTCCTCTATTCCGGCCAACTCTGCCGGAAAATTGTCAGTCCCGGCAACGGAACCAACTGATGCTGCCATGAAAAATGGTTGCACAGGGACTGACCGGGGTAGCAACGGTAGCCGATCCGGACAAACACGCTCCACGAGGTCCTAAAATAAAGTGGGACCTACAAGATAAAACACCGTTAGGGTGGGGGGCTTTCCCCCCAAAAACCCTCCAGCGTGAGAATCATTAATCTCATACATAACATATATACAACTTTTAGAGAGAGAAAGAGGGAGGAGAGAGAGACTCTCAAAAATAACATACCTCAAATTATGAAATGGGGGGAGTATATATATAGGCCAAGGGTGATGTCATCAATGACATCATCATCCACATCATTTTCCTTTGCCACGTGTCACGCTTGCAATGGAGGGAAGTCTAACAAAAGACTTATCATTCAACATTTAACATAAATCATACACTATAAATTATGCGCCATACTACACATATCATACGGAAACCAAGCCATATGTGGGGATCAAGCCATAACCGCATAACATAAATCCTTGGCTAAAACCATCACCATAACACTAACATGCGACATACAATATACGGCATACAACACGACATGCTACATGCGACATACGATGTGCGACATGACATATCGACAAACAACACCCGTCATACGGGAACCTTCATCTGACATGCGGGAACCACCACCCTAAGCTCGGGAATGACACTCGTCATGCGGGAACCAATATTCGATGTACAATATATAATATGTGAGGGCCAAGCCATTGGCGGGAACCAGGACCCGAACTATAGCGATAAGCCTAACTTTGGCTAGCATCATAATCATAGGCACTCAATATGCAGCATATAACGTACAACATATAATACGCGGCATACGGAAAATAACACATAATATGCGGCATATATCACATAACACATAATATGCGGCATATAGAACATAACACATAATATGCGGCATATATCACATAACACATAATATGCGGCATATATCAATAACACGTAATATGCGGCATATATCAAATAACACGTAATATGCGGCATATATCAAATAACATAGGGGGAACCACACTATTGGCGACAACCAAGAACCCACCCCTTGCCGGGGTACTAGAACTACCACGCGACATCCTCATAAAATAGGGGCCCACATAGACCATAAAATAGGGCCCCCTTATAGGCCAAATTCAAACTTGGGTCGGGCAAACATTTAACGGGAATAATATTTTTCCATGGCGCATCAATCACTTTGACTTTTTTCCGCTTTGATTTTTATGTTCAATATAACCTCACAATTATGCAATTAGAAAATTTGTTATAGATAGTAGAGTGATAATAGGACACAAAATAAAATGGTAATAAAATCTAGCTCACAAAATCATATATGTAATTATTTTATTAGTTTTTTTAATTATAGTATAGCGGGTCTACTGTCAATTCAATCAATAAAATATCATTAACTCATTTTATAAGTAAGATTTTGTGAATTTATTTTGTGACCTCTCATTGTTCTTGATAGTATTAATGATGATGAAGCAATACGAATTTTTAAATTTACATAGGAATATCTATATTTTAATAAAATTATAATCTAAGTTCGATTGAGTTGAATATAAAAATGAAAGATGGACAAAATTTTCGGGACATGTGTCTTTTTAATGTGGTTACCCAAATTAATCTATAATACAATATAACTCATAAATAACCGTCACACAAAAAACGATTGAGATTTAATTTGAAAAAAGACAAAGAGCGGCTCGGATCATTTGACCGGTTACCTTTACCCCTCCTCTTCCCCAACCGTCGCCCCAAACCCTCCCCAACCCTCTATTTTCTTTCCGCTTTCACGATCTCTCTCTTAGGCACTTTTATTTAGCGTTGAGGACAATCAAATCCGGCGCCCGACTAGAAAAGAGAAGCGGTCGCCTGGGTCCAACCCAAAGCCTCAGACATTCAACTCCGACTCCCCTCCCATATCCGCCGTGATACTTTGGTCTGTTTTCTGTTTTTTATTTCTGAGTGTTCGATTTTAGGAATTTTGTACTTTCCAAATTTACTGTTGAAGCGGGTTTCTTTTTTTAGAGTTAAATTGTCAAAGGCACAGGGATTTGAGCAAGAAAGAATCAATTGCAGCAAAGCAAATGGTTGCAATTAAGTATGTAAGTTATATGCCTTATAACGTTGAGTCGTTGAGAGGGTTTATGTGAAATGTCCCAAGCATAGATCTTTGAGCAACGGTGAGCAGTTTACAACACATTTAAAACCATTTCAATTTCTTTCCCAAATCTTAGTTTTTTTTTTTTGTAAACTTTGCCTAATTTTCATTTCATTCTCAGGTTTATTTGTTGAAAGTTGAAGGTGACTTCAATGGCTGGCAATTAAGTGCCGGAGGACTTTTGTCAAGACTGTAGGTATTATTTTTACCATTTTTCTTTCAATTTATATTTCTTTTCTTCATCATGCTATTTTATGCCTGCAACCTACTACCGAAATGAATAGTTTCCCAAGAAGTAACTTTTGAATTTCTAGGTGTTGTGAGCTTTGTTGTTTTTGTGGATATATGTACTCTTTGTGCATGTAGGACTGCAATATGTTTGTTTTGCATTTTAATTTTTTCTTTTCAATGCTTCTTTTGTTTTGTTTTGCAAATTGATTATTTCGTTGATGCTTCTTTGGTTCTAAAATAAATTTTGCTCGCTTTTTATGTGCTTTTGTGGTTCTTTTTTGATTTCTTAGGGATTTGTAACAGGGTGATGGTGCAATTTTGTTACTGTGTAAATTATACTCCCTCTGTCCCGTAATAAATGTCACACTTACTTTTTATGTATATATCAATGGTAATTTTCTATTTGGTTTGCTTATCATTAATTTGTAATTAGGGTTTTGCTTCCGTCTCTGTTAAAGGATACATCAATGGTAATTTTCTGTTTGGTTTGCTTATCATTTATTTAATTTAGGGTTTTGCAAGGAACCAAAGAAAGTTTATCTTGATAATTCCCCAAAGTAAGTTTTATCTTTCAGAATCGTTTCCATTCATGATCACTAATAGAAATGATATTTTATTTTTTTGGTCAGAATTAATTAGATGGTCGGCGAGAGCAATAAAGTCGATTGCATTGGCTGGAACGGAAGCAAGGAAGCTTAAGCATACAAATTGGACCGATAGTCTTATCATGGGTATACTGGTTGTAGGTTAGTCCATTTCCCTATTTTTTGATGATCATATGATTAAAGTTATTAATTGATTGTCAGATCATTTGGAACGATGGTGGATTGTGCTGTAATATCCAAAATATAATGTTCAAAAATTTGGACTGATACTCTTACCCGTGTGCCTTTGGATTCATGCAGAAGGTAGGGGATGCCACATGAAACCCCATTCCCGCGATTACAATGTTCAAGAATATTGGTGGTTTCCCGGGATTCTTCCTTTCTGGGTTAAGGCCTCCTTGGATTATGAAATACGGAGAGCGACTTGGAGTTCATTCTCAGGTATATCATAGATCATATCTAGCTGGTTGTTGTTGGTCACATCATCTTGAAAGTTATGTTTTTAAAGTTGACATCCATGTCAGTTGTTTGTGTTCGCCTCATTTATTGATCGTGCTTTATCAGCTTTCACTTGCCAAGCAAGTATTTGCTTATGATTGGTACGACAGTACATCTTTACCTACATTATTATTCATGTTCTATTTTTGGCCCTCTTTATTAATGTGGTTAATTGTAGACCATATTATTGTTTCATGCCCTCAGTTAGACATCCATTTTGTTCCTAAAATCTTGGTTTCCATTTTGAACCGACATGACTGGGATAAATGTAGCGGTGGAAAGTGCATTGGTACATTAGGAAATCTGGCCTGATCATGGCAGGTTTGCTGACTGGTCATGACAATTGGCTCCATTTGGCTTTTTATTTGTCATATTGCAAGGATTGAGGAACAAGTGTGGGGTATGAGTACCAGTGTTGTTGTCCAACTCACTAGCAGAGTAGGATTTTCACTAAATAGAAATGTCCAGCTTCTACACCCACGCCTGCGTCGGGTTAGCTTAACAATAATTATGTTGCTTCTTGGCGTGTGTGATTTCACTGATCAAGCGTTCAGGTTTGTATGTATTCTTGGCGAACAACCTCTTGGCAATTATCAGGGGAAAGGCTCTAGCAAATGGTTCCCTCTCTCAACCCCCGCTTGGCGCACCAGGGTTTGCCCTTTTGCCCTTTATTGTAGATGCATTTATCTCGAGTTCCTTTGGTTTCATATTAACATGTATTCTTCGCCACACATCAACCACTCAAGCATAATCCCCCCCCCTTCATATGTAACCAATGTATTTCCCTATGTTACAAGCAACTATGGCCAGGGCCATTCTTCTATCGGTTGCAGAACTAGGTGTAATCCAAGAGATTGAAGCTGAATGGATCGTAAAAAGCTTAAATTGTTTGAATGCTCTATGTTTCAACTTGACTTTAAAGTGACCAGTTCACTTGGTTGGTGGAAAGTTGAAGATGGCTATGTTTCAACTTGACTTTAAATGCCATTTTTTTTCCTTTTACCTTCAAATTTCAACTCAAATTGAGATCCTATTCAATAATGTTTTAGCTTTATTTATTTAACTAGCTTGACATTCGTGATTATCCTCTGGTGAAAAGGAGATTGTCCAATATGCATTAGGTGCATCAGTACTTCCATTTTGTATTGAAAAGCATGATGTGTTTAGGGCCACTGATTTTGGAGAATGCTGATATTTTTGAGGCATTGTGCAGGAACTTAGAGAATCAGGAGGTGAAATGGGTTGGGGATGAAGAGTCGGGTTTAGCTACTACGGTTAGGGTGAAATGCAAAGGGAGGGAAAAGGTTGGTAACAATTCCACATGTGGTGTCGTTGAAGTGGTTTAAGAGTTGCTTTTGAAGTTGGAGCAAAGTTGAGTTCTTGAAGATGTTTGGTAACTGTTTGATTGGTTTGGTGATGCTATGTTCTGATGATGCCTTTGGAGTTGCATCTTAGGATATATACTTTCCCGGACTTTAATCACCGTATAAACCTGAAGAAAAAAATCTTTAATAGGATGGATACATATGGAGGTTTCAAGTAGATATTATTATTCAGTAAAAATGAAAATGAGAATTAAGAAAAACATGCATAATTAGTAAACTAATTGTTTCAACGATTAGAAGGGTATTTATGGGAGTAATAAGATTAGGATGTGGATAAAAGAGTCTTTGCCTCTCTGCAACTGATGAGCCCTGACTTTTCAGTTATATATTTATACATACGCTTATACATTAATACAATCCAAAACAGCCAAATATATCCCATATATACATATACCAAATATTTACATTGAGACCCCTCATAAAGTGCCACATTAGCACTCTCTCACCCTATATATACTATAACCCTCCAAAGCAAAGGTAAGTCTCTACTCTCTCCACAATACACACAATACTCTCTCTACAGCTCTCTCTCTAGAGAGCTTCCATACAGTTTATACACATAAACACCGACTGATTCTTACGCCCGAGGGTTATAGCGGGGCTCCCCCCCGCACCCCTAACGGTGCTGTTTTGCAGGTTCCTCCCGAGGTGCCGACGCGTTTCAGCCACCTTCCGAGGCCAAAAGTCGTGGCGTCATCAGTGGTTCCGATGCCGGGAAGCGCCATCTTTTCCGGTTTGACGCCGCCGGAGAAGATGTCCAATGGAGAGAGAGAGAGCTCAGTGGTTTATTTCATGGCTTCCACCACTTCCCGAAAGTGACAGCCACCAGCTTCCCTCACCATCTCAGGTGAACTCAGAAAAACACCAAAAATTTACATTTCAGCCAGCAAGCTTGAGAAAATCCAAGAGAACCATTTATACAAAAAAAAAATAAATCTTTCAAAAAACTCAAGAGCAGCCATCACTTTCTCCTAATTTTCAGTCAAAAGGCCAAGAAACC
Source organism: Adenophora triphylla var. japonica (assembly GCA_022495995.1). Taxonomy (NCBI): domain Eukaryota; kingdom Viridiplantae; phylum Streptophyta; class Magnoliopsida; order Asterales; family Campanulaceae; genus Adenophora; species Adenophora triphylla. Next base: position 58,168 of record JAFEMH010005174.1, on the reverse strand, counting down.
TCTTTTGCTTAAAGCTAAATAGCTGGCCAAGACTCCACCAATAGTGGATAGCCACCACCTAGCTTGAGCATTGAAAGAGTATTTTTTGGTTGCCGGAAAAAATGGAGTCGGAGAGAAAGTGGCCGGAAAATGGTCCCTAGAAATTTTTATTACAGTTCTGCCAAAAACTGAGAAGGACAGCCATTTTCTTTTTCTCCTAGTATACACTACCCCATATAAACCCTCCTTAAAAAACAAAAATCAGTTTCCAACCACCTAGCCGAAATTTCTCGCCGGAGCTATCCACCGGAGTTTGTCAAAAAACCTCGTATACTCAAGCTAAATAGCTGGCCAACATTCCACGAAAGTGGATAGCCGCCACCTAGCTTAAGCATTCAAAGAGTAGTTTTATTGTCGGAAAAAATGAAGTCAGAGAAAAAATGGACGGAACAAAATTCCGGCGAGTAAAAAACAACACCAGATTCATACTCTCCTAGTCCAGACGAAAACAATGGCGAAAAAATCACCGTCATCGGAGTTGTAGTGCTCCGGCAATAGTATTTGGAAGTGCCGGTGTTTTCGCCGGATTCCGGCTATATTCCATTCACCGGCCGAGTTGAAGACTTAGCAAAATGGGTTACTCAACCTTCTGTGTCAGTCAAAAGAAAGGGGGAGAGGCTGACAGACAGAAAGAGGATATTTTAAAAACAAAAGTCAACAAAAGTGGCATGTCGACATATTTTGATTGGTTTGAAAAAGAGACGTAAAGGAGTGGGCAAACCAAAAAGATAGCCCACGTTGTTGACAGGGTGGGGCAGACATTTGGGCCCCACTGTTAGTAACAAAGCCGGGAGGCAGAGAAAAATGAACGGGAGGCAAAGTAGTCTGCAAGCCGCGGCCACCTCTCCGTCCATTTTTCTTCCTTCAAGACACAAGTGGCCAAAAACCTCCCAAAAATCAGAAAAAACAAAGACGAGCAAGGAATTGACAAAGGAATAGATGAGATTCAAGGCAAAATCTAGTACCTTGAACTGAGATCTCCGTGCCCGCGTAGGGCACCGACGACCTCTCCTCTGCCCGCAGCTCGATCTCCGGCGACCTCCCTGCCAATGACCGCTGTCACTGATCGCACACTTATGCCCGCAGTTCGGGGTCCGGCAAAATCCATGGCCGCAAAATTCAATCCCGGACAACACGTTGTAACCGCAGCCCATGTCTCCGGCGACCTCCTTTGCCCGTGGCCGCGAAATCATGACCGCTGCCCGCATTCCATCACTCCGGCTTCACAAGCTCCGAGCAGAAATCAGTCAGCTCCGGTGATGCTGCTTCCATGCTCGCCGTGAAATCCTTGCCCGCATAGTCATGTCTCCGGAGACCCCTGCTTCCGCGCCCGCCGAGAAATCATTGGTCGCGGGCCAACTTTTGCCCACAAATCCTTGACTGCAGCCTCAAAGTTGTGATGCCTTGTCCGCTGCTCGAACCGACGAGCAATCATCCGTGCCCGCAGACAAGCTCCGGCGAGATCCTTGCCGTGGCCACAATCTGTGACTGCACCGACGACCTCCTCGCCTCAAGCCCGCATTCCGGAGCAGCCAACTCCGATCCACCCATCTGTCCGCATCTCACAGGCCGCAGAAGTTCCATTCATCTCTACTTTCACCAATTACATTCCGGCCAAAGCACCGTTAATGGCGGGAGAAAAGACAAACCTCACCAGAGCCCCCTAAATAACGCCAAAGCCGTATCAACTTCAGGCTCATTTTGTCAAAATCCGACCAGTTCATCGGCCGGCCCAAGCAGAACTGGGGGCTCCTTCCCGTCACCTGCCCCAGTTGATTTCTCTCTCTCATTCCGTTGGGAGGAAAATTATAGAAGGGAAAATTGATTCTTTGCCGGAAGGTGAAAGAGAGAAATTGGTGAAATTCGAAAATTGAAAAGAAGAAAAAGAAAAGGTTAGAAAAAGAAAAGCCATGGAAAATGAAGAAAGGGTGAGGCGTTTTCTGAGGAAGAGTAGTGAGAGAAATGGGAAAAGAAAAATGAGGTATCTGTGGAGAATGAAAAAGTAAAGGAAAAAAGGGAAAATATTGAAATGGGTTGAAAAGTAAAAAGGAGTATTTTTAACCACAAAATGAGTATGGCCAAGAGCCAGCCACGTGCACACTTCAGGAGAAAAAATCTTCTACATTGAAGCTTCTTCAGCAATCTTGGGCACTTAACTCCTCCGTTACAAATCTGACGGCCATTAAAAACTTCGTCAAGTTTTTAACATATTTTCCCTCCGCCAAAGATTTGTTCGTGCAAATATAGAAGCATGTTCATAATCCGGCGGAAACAGAAAACTACTTCCCCTCCACCAAAGATCCGTCCCTGAAATTTGTTCGTGATCCGGCGAAAGCAGAAAACTACCTTCACAATTCCTGAGATTTGTTCGTGCAAATATAGAAGCATGTTCATAATCCGGCGGAAGCAGAAAACTACCTTCTCAGTTCCTGAATTTTGTTCGTGCAAATATAGAAGCATGTTCCTGATCCGGCGAAAAAAGAAAAACTACTTCCCCTCCGCCAAAGATCCATGTTCCTGATCCGGCGAAAAAAGAAAAACTACTTCCCCTCCGCCAAAGATCCATGTTCCTGATCCGGCGAAAAAAGAAAAACTATCTTACCTCCGTTCCTGAATTTTGTTCGGGCGAAACCAAAAAGGGTGATCGAGATAAAAGCAGCATTGCTGCCACCTTCTCTCCCCTCACCGGCGAAATCATGCCCGCTCATCCTAGTCTCTGTGACTCCAAAAAGGGTGATCGAGATAAAAGCAGCATTGCTGCCACCTTCTCTCCCCTCACCGGCGAAATCATGCCCGCTCATCCTAGTCTCTGTGACTCCAAAAAGGGTGATCGAGATAAAAGCAGCATTGCTGCCACCTTCTCTCCCCTCACCGGCGAAATCATGCCCGCTCATCCCAGTCTCCGTCCCCGTGGCCACTGCCCGCCCCGGTGACCCCTGCTTCCATGCCCGCATATCCTTGCTCGGTAGCCCGTAGCTCGTCAGCTCGTCTACCCACATAACCTTGCTCGGTAGCCCGTAGCTCGTCAGCCCGCATAACCTTGCTCGGTAGCTAGTCTACCCGCATAATCTTGCTCGGTAGCTCGCAGCTCGTCAGCTCGGCAGCCCGCATAACCTTGCTCGGTAGCTCGCAGTTCGTCAGCTCGGCAGCCCGCATAACCTTGCTCGGCAACCTGCATATCCTTGCCCGGTAGCCCGCAGCTCGTCAGCTCATCTACCCGCAGATCCTTGCTCGACAGCACACGGCTCGTCTGCCCGCATAACCTTGCTCGGTAACTCGTAGCTTGTCAGCTCGCCAGCTCGCCATCCCGCCTATCCTTGCTCTTGCCCGCTACCTGTCCACCAGAACAAAAAAGGGTGACCGAGATAAAAGCAGCCCCTAGCTGCCACCTTCTCTCCCCTCACCGGCAACCTCCTTGCCCTTGACCGCAAATTCAAGACTGCATATCCTTGCTCGCGCTCGCAACCCTCAGTTCATACAACCTACTACCAAAGCGAAACTCATGGATTGGAGAGGGTTAAAACCCAAGATTGTGCCAATCCGTAAGTTATTCCCACCAGCCTCAAAAGCTAAAGTGGATGCCCGTGACGGATGCCGATGGGTTAAAGAGCAAACCTAGGGGCTCCTACCGACTGATGCGCAACGATCTTTCGAACCGCATGCCTATATATGTACAAAGATCCATTACGATCCGTACTATGATCGCGGGGAGGATACTCTCTCCTGCCCGCGTGACACCACCAAAAATAAGTGGATATAGATGAATGTAGGTACAAAGGCCATGATGCCCGTGCCTACGGATTCTAGTGGGGACAATGACACGAAGTCCGGACTCCACTAATTGCGCGAAGGACCTCGTTAGGGCCGTTACTCGCATGCCCGTATGTGACAAAGGCCTACATATAAGCCCGTTCACTGATCGCCACGAGACCCTCACGAAAACCCTAGTGGAGTTTTGAATAAAGGGTCAAATAAGTGAGAACCTCCAATAAGGGGATACAGATGCCGTGTGGTTAAAGGGCCTCTATGCTAAAATATGCTCCTACCTTTCTCATTGCGCTGACAATAGCCTCACGGCCACCTTCGCATGCCACTATGAAAGTATGCTTGCCTTGGCTACTTTTGACTTACACCACAGCTCGCAAGGCTGGGAATAAGTGTAAATGGATGAGAGTGATCAAACTAGTTTAACAAAGCCAAACAGACAAGCGAGGTTAAGGCCTCAAAGTTTGCCACAAGGCTAAACAAACGCGATCATAGAAGAATAAGGCTGATTCTCACGAAAAATCCAAGTGATTTTGAATAAAGAGTTAGGAAAACTCAAAAAATGCGGGCAAAGGGCCTATTAAGCTTTTGACCGCAGAAGGAGAGTATAAAGTTTAATTACAAGTCAAAAAAGCTAGAGAAAGAGCAAGAAGACAAGTATTAAGGTACTTCAAAATTGCGAGCACTCAAAGCAACCTACGGGCAAAGACCCAATAAGCCTACGGGCAAAGATCCAATCCTAAGCCTACGGGCAAAGATCCAATAAGCCTACGGGCAAAGATCCAACCATAAGCCTACGGGCAAAAATCCAATAAGCCTACAGGTAAAGATCAAACAACAAACTAATATCAAAGCCAGATATCCTCATAGAAAAATTCTATAAAGCCGACAAGCTAAATATTTACGCGCCAATAAGCCTTCGGGCAAATATATTTGAAACTACCTGCAGGTTTATGCATATTTGGAGCTCAATGTACGGCCTGGGGCTCGCTCATTCTTATTATTGGATATTCATCCACGGGCTACGTGCCCGCTTTATCTACTCTCGGGAATCTCCGAGAGCTCTATTCAAACTACCTCCGGGATCTATGCTTATTTTATGGTGCTCTCCCACCTATATCCGGAAATCTCCGGCCATCTTTGGCGTTTATAGGCAGATCGCTGCCTCCAGCCTCCATGGCTCCTAGCCTCCATGGCTCCTAGCCTCCATGGCTCCTAGTCCCCGTGACTCCAGCCTCCGTGGCTCCTAGCCTCCATGGCTCCTAGCCTCCATGGCTCCTAGTCTCCGTGACTCCAGCCTCCATGGCTCCTAGCCTCCATGGCTCCTAGTCCTCCGTGACTCCTAGTCTTCGTGACTCCTAGCCTCCATGGCTCCTAGCCTCCATGGCTCCTAGCCTCCGTGGCTCCTAGCCTCCGTGACTCCTAGTCTCCGTGACTCCAGCCTCCATGGCTCCTAGTCCCCGTGACTCCAGCCTCCGTGGCTCCTAGTCCCCATGGCTCCTAGCCTCCATGGCTCCTAGCCTCCATGGCTCCTAGTCCCCGTGACTCCAGCCTCCGTGGCTCCTAGTCCCCATGGCTCCTAGCCTCCATGGCTCCTAGCCTCCATGGCTCCAGCCTCCGTGGCTCCTAGTCCCCATGACTCCAGCCTCCATGGCTCCTAGCCTCCGTGGTTCCTAGCCTCCATGGGTCCTAGTCCTCCGTGACTCCTAGTCTTTGTGACTCCTAGTCCCCGTGACTCCTAGTCCCCGTGACTCCAAGTCTCTGTGACTCCAAGAGAGGTGGCCGAGATAAAAGCAGCTTGTCGCTGCCACCTTCTCTCCCCTCTCCGACGAGCAGGGGCTAGTGACCGCAAATCCAGACCGTAGTCCGATGAGATCGTGCCAATACTTCCCAGTCTCAATGACCGAGATAAAAGCAGCTCCTAGCTGCCACCTTCTCTCACTAGACCTCAATCTCCCAGGCTCCCACCTCCAGGATTCAAGCCAATCTGGCGAGCTCCGAGCTCCAGCCATAAATATATACTCAAGCCAGCCTCTGCCTAAATCGTACTCCTCGCTTCGACCATAAATAATCATCACTTGGAGTAGGGGGCTATTGATGAGCCCTGACTTTTAAGTTATATATTTATACATACGCTTATACATTAATACAATCCAAAACAGCCAAATATATCCCATATATACATATACCAAATATTTACATTGAGACCCCTCATAAAGTGCCACATTAGCACTCTCTCACCCTATATATACTATAACCCTCCAAAGCAAAGGTAAGTCTCTACTCTCTCCACAATACACACAATACTCTCTCTACAGCTCTCTCTCTAGAGAGCTTCCATACAGTTTATACACATAAACACCGACTGATTCTTACACCCGAGGGTTATAGCGGGGCTCCCCCCCGCACCCCTAACGGTGCTGTTTTGCAGGTTCCTCCCGAGGTGCCGACGCGTTTCAGCCACCTTCCGAGGCCAAAAGTCGTGGCGTCATCAGCAACAAACATATCCAAATACAAAAAATTAATGTTCCTAAATCTAAGGTCTTGGGTTATGAACTTATGTCAAGCATTTTCATGCATTAGTTTAGAGCATCCACAATGGGAGATTTTTGGGAGCTCTTTGTTTTTATGAAAACGTTCTCTAGAGCTTTTTGCCATTGTGGAGCAAGTTGAAAAGCTCCTTAGTAAGGAGCAACTCCTTCTACAAAAAGCTTTCTCAAGGAGCTTTTTCCATTAATTTTGACCACTTTCCCATATGAATCATTAAATATTATAGAAAAATGCTAGAAAAAAAAAAGTTTAATGTTGTTGAATTTGGGGGAATAAAAAAGTTGATAAAAAAGTCCTACCATTGTAAAAAAAGCTTGGAGATTTTTATTATTGAGTTGTAAATGATGTGACATATTGAAATTACAAAAAAGCTATGGAAAAAACTTTTACCATTGTGAATGCTCTTAGCACAGATCATAGTAATGGATTACAGATCATTATGTTTGAAACCCTAAACAATGATCATCACATAAGAAGTAAGAAAGAAATTATTTTTTCTGAATGATACGTTTTATTTAATGTTATTTCAAATTTCATTCTATCTTATTGTAATAGTGTAATCAATGTGTGTTAATAATACATACTATAATTGTTTTGTCTTAAGTTTACTTTCAATTAATTATTTGTTTGATTCCCTTTTTCTCTTTCATCCTTGCACCCTCAGATACCTGTAAGCAGGCTTAATAACCATATATTAGCAATCAATTTCTCTCCAATATCTCAATCGCAGAATAAGTCGTACATTAAGGATGATCAATTTATACTGTCACCGTGCCATTGGCACGGGCAAGAGAGTACTAGTAGTGCTACATAACATAATGTGTTTATTGAAATCTAACAATGGCTTCTACGATCCAAATAAAAATATTGAAAAAGAGTACAAGCAAATTGAAACTTTTTGAAATACAGCCACTCTAAAACATGGGGTAAATTAAATTCCTCCAGAGACTCATCCCATTTGAGAGATGGATACAAAAAGCAAAGTAAAATCACTCAAGAAAAAAGCAATACAAATATTTGATTCAAACAAACCAATTGGTCCTTCCGAGTCCAGGGAATGTGCATTTTGAGTAGGAAATCTATGGCGTTGGGACATGAACGTCTTTCATGACGCAAATGTAAGGCTTGTCAGGCCCTTCCTTATAGGCACCACACCATTCTTCATGGTTTTTCTCGCCTTTCCAGATACACCCATAAAGATACATGGATTGCTTCGGAAAGTTTGGAACCTTTGACTTTTCCAAGACCCTCAATATCTTACCATCCACGAACCACTCAATCTTATCATGTTGCCAATTAATAGCATATTCATGAAAATCATGAGAGGTGTCGAACGCTAAATCAAATGTCTCTTCGTTGGCTCCATCACCACAGTCACCATTAACATAATAGTTTGTTTGAACTTGGCTATGATTGTTCCCTACAAACTCAATGTCAATCTCGTCGTGATCCCTATCCTCATCTTTAACATCATCCTCGCCCTCAACATAAACTTGAGAAGAGAGATAGAAAGCGGAGACGAGCCCAGTAGTGTCACCCCTAGGGCACTTGATTCGTGCACTGAACATGCCAGATGTGTAATTCTCATTGGAACGCCATCGGGTTCCATCCTGACTTTTGTGGGGATTATCATAGATAATTTTGATTGTCTTATCTGCTACCGAGTGCGTGAAGGCTGGTTTGTTGTACTCGCAATTTATGTCATTTAGGATTTGACGCTGGCTTGTCATACTACCTTTTCATGAATTAAATCAAATGAGCAATTAAGAGATCAGAAAAAAAAAAAAAAATTCGTAAGATGTGATTAGACAATGGATCTAACAGAAGAAGAAAAAAGGATGAAGCAGAAGAAGAAGAGAGGATATTATCTTCATCATTTGACTTATTGCTCCTACGTGTCATGTTTTGGCTGTTAATTGATGCGTTATAATGCAATCTCAAAACCACCGAAGCTAGAAAATCTCAATTGTAGCTGTTCCATAAAATATGCATAGCTGTTCTTAACTGCATTCCCCAAATATGACAGCAAATTAGAACCTTATAATGACACAAACTCCCATTTAAGCTTCTAAGTAAGGAGCAAAGGAAATCTCCTACTCCAATATATTGATCCTTTCACAGCCCCATAAAATGCACCACAAAAGCTGAGCAGTTCCAAGTCAATTTTGAACTACATTTTTCTAGTTTTTTATATTTCCTCCCAGATTTATCGGGCGTAAAAACTCTAAAGTGATCGAATTGCCCAAAATATGCCAAAAATGCCCAAACGTATGACTTATTGGAGATGTTATTTTTCTGACTTCACGTTAAAAAATAACCTTTTAACAAGAAAAGGGCAGAAACAAAGAAAGAAAGTGCATATAAACAAAAAAAAGGGTAAAACTTCTACTTCTAGCTCACAATCGTAATATATTAACATTATATTAAATAATTAAAATTTTCAGTTTTTTAATAGATTTAATAGCCAAAATCTTGCAAAAAAACTAGTTTTTTTCGTAACATAAGAAAAAAATTAGTTTTAAAGCACTAAGTCTAACTAATAAGAGTGATGAACTTTTCTATTTTTTTATAACATTTTGAAAAAAATTAGTTTTTCACAAGAGTTACTCCATTTAAAAACTAAAAATTAAGGAATATTATAAATCAAAAATTTGTATTTTTAAAGACAATTTTATTTTTTTGAAAAAAAACTAAAATATTTTTTTTTTAAATAAATTAATTTAAAATTTTAAAACATTAAAGATTTTCGTCAAAATCTTGTAAAAAACTAGTTTTTTCGTAACATAAGAAAAAAACTAGTTTTAAAGCACTAAGTCTAACTAATAAGAGTGATGAATGATTTTGAAAACTAGTTTTTTTATAATATTTTGAAAAAAAACTAGTTTTTCACAAGAGTTACTCAAGATTTTCTTATTTTCTTATTTTTAAAATTATTTTATTTTTAAAACCAGTATACGAACATTAATTATTTTTTAAGATACAAAAAAATATTTTTATTTTTTTAATATAAAAATTAAAAAACATATATTTATTCCGGATATTAATTATTTTAGAATGAAGATAATATAAATTATTTTGGAAAAAGAAATAAATTTTGAACACTTTATATTTAAACTTTGCATTTGACCCCTTAAAACTAAGATTCATTACAAACTAGTCCCTTCGTTACCTATTCTTTAACTTAACGGATTATTTGGATGAAAATCGTCAAAAAGCCCTGATTTGATCAAAAAATGTGAAGTCAGACCGTAAATCGCTAAAAAAAAAAAGGTAAGCCCCAATTGGGGACCCCATGGAAACTTCAGACCCTAATTTGTAATTAACACTAAAAGTCTCCGCTTATTTGACTAAAAGTCTCCACTGTGGCACGGAGGGAGTATTATTGAGCACCGAAGCAAGACTAAACCTGGAGAAATCGAATCCCTAAATATGTAATTTCTAATCTGACATTGAAATTGAAGCCCTAAATTGAGAGAGGTGAGAGTTTTTACCAAATGTCAGGGGAATAGATGGCGGCGATTTGGATTCAACAACGGCGAGTCAAGAGCTTGCAAGTCGTCTCCTAATCTTGACACGTGACCTAGGAGGCTCGAGGCGTACCTAGTCGGCTGGGTCTGCTTCTTCCTTTGCGGTGGCGAGAATCCACGAAGAAGAAAGGTCGACAGTCGTTGGAGGAAGAGCGTGGGTAGAGGCCACAGAGATGTGGGAAAATTAAGGGCAATAGGGCCAAATCGAATTTTCTTTCTTTTCTTCTTTACCAGCAGGGAAATAATTTGTTTATTTTGAGGATATAAGAGCATAATTAACAATGAAATTTCATCCTATCACTCTCTTCTTCACCTCAGCTCCACGTCATCGATTATCAAAAATACAACTTCAAACAATTTTATCTCCATTCATGACAAAAATCATCAATTTCTCTCTCCTATTTTTTATTAATAAATTGTAGTTTTTTTAATATTCTTGTATTTTTATTATTTTTTATATGTTAATTGTAATTTTTGTAAAAAAATAAAAAATAAAATAAAAAATATGACACGTGTCGATCAAAGGCTTCATTTTTTTTTTCCATTGTGCCGTGAAGCTCGGCAACTGGCAACTCAATTTTGTTAAAAGTCATTCATGACTTTTAAGTTGTCATGGTTGGGGAGTAAAAGGGTTCCACGGAGGCTCATGACTTTTGCTAAAGTCATGAGTGGAGATGCCCTAAGCGGGATTTTCGGTTTAAGTTTTACAAAGTTTTCAGAAAAAAGTTGTAATAGTTACAACGTTTAATTATAAAACGCTGTATTAAATGATCTAAAACAAAGTTGACACTTAAAATCGTTGTCATTAGAAAAAAGAGGAAGAATGTCCATTTTTTTAAAAAAATATCTATGTCCATTAAGTTACTTCTCATATTATATTAATCTATAACATAACATGATAATGTATAATATTGTATGAATAATGGCAGGCCTGACCTGTTTCTGCGATCGGGGGCAATGAGTGGCGGCAGTGGCCGGCGGTTAGCGGTGACGGTGATGGCAGGCGGCAGTATTAATGTTGTTTTATCGTAATTTTTAATTATTACATATTACATGTAATATATTATATTATGAGTGCGTCTGCTGAGAAACGCGTTTCTCCATAACTATGGAGAAACGTGTTTTTCATGTGCCTGTAAACTTTTACATTTGATAATCGAAAAAAAAAAAACCCCGAAGGCGAGACCCGAAAGCACACGGATATCCGTAAGCTTTCAGATTTGATAGCCGTAAGCTTTCGCAGGTTGATATCGAGAAGCTTTGTATTTGATAGCCAGAAGGATGTGAAATGTATATCGAAAGCTGTTAGGTGCATATCCAGAAAACTGTTAGGTGCATATCCAGAAATGTGTTAGGGCATATCAAGAAATTGCTATTGAAGGTTTCTGGATATCCAGAAACCTTCAAATGTATATCCAGAAACATTTTGAAGGTTTCTGGATATTCATTTGAAGGTTTCTGGATATCACTTTCATAGGTTTCTGGCTATCTAGCTCATTGTCGCGCGACATGTCGGGACCCGTTTCTCCATAACTTATGGAGAAACGCGTTTCTCCCCAGATTTTGTGTTATATTATTGTATAAAAATCTGTGAGACATTTAATTTAATTAGTAATTTAAGGGAAATTGAGTTGTTTCAAAAAGAATTTATGTGTCAAATTTTCTAAAAAATAAAAAGAGTTTGTCATATATGTACATGGAAAATAAGTACATCAATTACATCGTTTTTAAAAAAATAAAATAAAAAATCATTGTCCAACAAAGGTTAGGTTGTAAATGATCAGATTTATTGTAATACTAGTAAAAGCCCGTGTATGAGGACACACGTTTTTTTTTAAGGGCAAAATAGAAAATGGACAACTTAATGAGGGCAAAATGAAAAATTTGACATTTTAAACTGTTCACGAACAGCTGTGATTTATACTATAGATGCTTCCTGCTTATAATATTGCTTTATATTTTCTTCTTTTCATATACTCTATCCATCCTGTAACAACTTATCCATTTTATCATTTTAGATATTTCATTGGTAAATCTCTCTTTTTCTAAATTAAAAAAAATAAATAATATTTATTTATTAATGAGACTCCCTTTTCATAATTAAAATAATTATCTACTACCCCATTTTCTCTCTCATACTCACTTACACCTACGTTTTGTTAGAGATAAAAAAAGAGATTCACCGAATATTTAGTTTATTAAGTTGATATTGAACCAAATTAGCAAAGTTACCTTAGTTAAAAGTATTTCAATTAGAATTATATTTACTATTAAAATAAGGAGAAATTTGTTAGAATCCTAATATAATTAGAACTCATATTTTTTATTATAAATATGAGTTCTCTAGCTTATGTAAACTTTTAAACAAAAATAATACATAATATATTTTGTCTCTCCATATTTTATCACGTTATCAGAGCCTTCCGATCCTAACCCCTAGCCTCACCTCCTTGTTCCGGCCGACTACCCATGATATCCACCGATTTCTCTACAATTCCCACCAACTTCTAACCCCGTCAAGGCTTCCAACCTAACACATCCCCTTCCCAACCTTCCACCCGCCAACCCTATAAAGGTCGTTGTCAATGGTGCCGTCAAGATGGTCACTTTCTCTCCCATTGTACATCATTCCGCAATCAATTTCCCTTTATCACTGTCAACTCCCCAAACAACAACCCACAATTTCGCCCCTCCTCCAACCTTCGTCTGTATCCCTCTCCCTCTCTTTATGCTGCCACCTCCACCCACTCCCCATACCCTCAACTGAATTGGTTTCTTGATAGTGGAGCCACCTATATGCCACCAACGACCTAGCCAATCTCTCGCTCCACTGTCCCTATAATGGCACTGAAGAATTGTTCATTGGTGATGGATCCGGTCTTCAAATCTCGAATATCGGTTCCACTTCTATCCTTACTCCTCATTCTACTATTAAAATTAATCATGTTTTGCATGTTCCTTTCTTGTCTCGAAACATTATTTCTTTCTCCAAATTTTGTTAAGATAATAATGCTTCCATAACCTTCTTATCAAACTCCTTTGAGTAAAGGACAACCAAACCGAGGAAATTCTCCCCCAAGGTCAACCTAAACCTGGAGTCTATGAATGGTATCCTTCCCATTCCGCTGTTCTCTCTGCTTCTGTCTCTTCCACATCACACTAGCATCATAGATTAGGGCATCTTACGTTTTCTATTTTACGTCATATTAGCAATAGTTTTCAATTAAACATTTCCACTTCTGATGATTTTCATTGCAATTCTTGCGATTGTAATAAAAGTTATAAGTTACCGTTTTATAATAATACTATTCAATCTTTCGGCCTCTTGATATTATCTATAGTGATATGTGGACTTCTCCTCTTCACTCTCACGATGGCTACAAATATTACATTATTTTTGTTGATCATCACTCTAATTACATTTGGCTTTATCTTCTCAAACACAAAAATGATGCTCTTTCGGTCTTCTCTAATTTTAAATCGTTGGTTGAAAAGTTTTTTGGCCGCTCCATCAAAACAATCTATAGTGATAATGGTGGGGAATATCTTGGCCTTCGCCCTCTTCTTGCATCCCATGGCATCCAACATCTCACCTCCCCTCCACACACACCCGAACACAATGGTTACTCTGAACGTCGCCATCGTCACATTGTTGAAACTGACCTCTCTGTTAGTCAAATATATGTATATCTTAAGAATTGATTAATGCCAATCATAAAATAATTATTGAGGACACTAATTTTAACTAGACTAATTAGAATTTTCTATATACCCTTAGGATCCCCTTAATGCTAGTACCAGTGTTTTAATATTTGTATTTTCTCAAGATGACTGAAAACTTGAAGACCCTGAATTTTCCAAGAAGATATTGGCTAACTTGTTCTATTGATAAAGCCATAACCGGTTGACATGTTCAAACCGTTGACCTCCTTGACCGGTCATGTACCAACTGATCATTTGCCATCCAGTCACAACCTATTGATAATATAACCGGTTATCTACATCCAACCAGTTATTGCAGTCAGTCAAGTTTCCTCAACAAGCCTCCATCAGTTTGACCTAGCATTAATTGCTCTCACCTACTTAGCTAAAGTTGGTATAGCAGTTGCTCTGAAAACCATGCCGCTGCCTGACAAGTAACTACTTCAAGGAATGTTCAAGTTACTAGTACTCACAACAACATCTTTACCCAGTGAATACTTCAAGCATGCATGTACTTCAAATCTCAAGCATTTAATGGAGAAGATATTTTCATTCAATGCTTGTCAGTCCATGTCATCTCCTCAACCCCTTTAAAGACAACAGCTCCATTTGAATTCAACTATAAATACCTTCCTTATAGCATTGAAAAGGGGTGGTGTATTAAAGAATTTGAGAGAAGAGTTGTCAAGAACTGCAAGTGCTGAAATTCTTCAAGCATTCAAGTTCAAGACATTCATTCCTTGTATTCACCAGACCATTTATTATGAGAAACACTATGCACACTCAATCAATATCTGTAAGTGTTCCCCAGCAAGACTATGTCTGGAACACATTGATTGATCACACTACACACCCAAGAGAAATTAATTTAATTTGTGAACACATCTCTTGAAAACACTTGGTCATACTTGTATCACGATTGATTAGTAATCACTTTCCTTTAGTTAGCCTTCAACCTTCCTCATAGGTTAAGGCTTGCAAATTGTAATACACTAGTGAACATTAATAGTGCACATTTCACAATTCCAAGTTTTAACTAAACTTGTTAGAGGACATAGCAATTCATTAACACTATGAACCTCCCAAATAACTGCGTCTCTTTGCTTGTGTGTTTGCTCAATTAATTTGTCTTGTAACCGGTTGAGCTCTATCACCAGTTACAACCTTTGAATTCTTACTGCCTTGTTTTGCCTTACTTACTTCAATATATTTTGCATGATATTTTAACTTGTATTGAAACTCCCTTTTTACTTAAACCGATTTGAGTGTGTAAACCGGTAATATATTTATCCACTGCGTAACCGGTTAACAACGATTTAGCTTTATATAAACTACTTGGAAAATTTTAAAAGGTTTTCAAAAGATTTTTATTCAGGCTATTCACCCCCATATAGCCTGTTTCCCCACCAATTGAGTCTAACAATTGGTATCAGAGTTTGCAATTTTTGAAAAATATTGTTCCAAGCTTCACAGCTTGAATTGCCGATTTCAATGGCGGGAAATGTTGGACTTGTTGGTAGGCTTCTTTAAGACTTAACAGAAAAACTGACGGGAAAAATAACGGAGATTGAAAACAAACGAGATTAAGTCGAGTCTTGTATTAAATACAATCTCCGTAAGAAGTAATTGCCCCGCACAGGTGCTTACGGTTTCGATGGCAATCTTCTAGTAAGATGAAACGACTTTTAAGTATATGATAGGAGCACTCCAAATCAAATACTCTAGCGAACAACACAATGTTTACAACTTTGGACTTGAAGGATTTGATGCAACAATATGCCAATGATTTGGATATGTTTATCTATCTTACTAGAGGGTAGGAAGGCTCAAAATACTGTATGAATGAATTGAAATTTGGAGGGAAACTATATAAGGAGAGTCAAAGGGTTTTGTGTCTTTTCCCTTGAAAAGACATGATTTTTTGAACAGCAGTGAAGGGCACGACTCGTGCTCCTTGGCACGAGTCGTGACCACGACTCGTTCTCAAGCATTCCACTCGTTCTGATCAGTTTTGAGCAAATGGCCATTAAAGTCCATTCGTGCTCACGACTCGTGCTCAGAGTCCCCACTCGTTCTGATCAGCTGGGAGCAAAATTTCATTAGCCAAAACACAGTTTAACTCCAATTAAATCCAAACGATCTAATTGACCCTTTTAACCAACTTTCGTTAAGTCACAAAACTTTGTCATTAATTTCTCATTCACCCGAAAATGGTTTTGAGACAATAAATGAGTTTCATAATCTACACTTAAAGTAGAATACATTTTGTAACTTACTTTCGTTAACTATTTAACGAATTCCGTTAGGAAGTTAGGTCAACGTTAAGTCAAACTTAACTTACGTTACCCATTTCCTACAATCCTCCACATGAATGACAATTAATGCATGAATGCAATTTCGTCCAAAGTTCCGGCGAACTATTATTACATTGGGATAGATAGCTTGTGGCCTTGAATCCTCCCTAGTGAAATATTATCGGATATACTAGCCATTTGGTAGCAAGTCGCTTTGAACCAGTGACTATCGGATGTATACCAAGACAATAATACTCACATAATAACAGCTCTAACAATTGTTGTTCTCACGTTTTGTCCATTTCGACCCTGGACCGTATCTCATTCATAAGCGTTCATTTAGAGGCGGCCTAATTAACTCTCGCTTATATAGGTGATTCTCACTATAAGGAGTATCATGCACTACTCCATCCGTAGGTATAGAAATCATTAAAAGTTTTCTCAACTTATCCTTTCCACTGCTGCATGTGCTTGTACTTGGATGTTCTGGGAATGAGTATTCAACATCTCCAGGTTAATAAACCGAGTTGTTGTTTCCAAGTAACTCTACTAGAACTTATAACTTGGTTGTCTCATTGAACCAAGGGTCTAGATCTCCATTTCTCAAGGTTGAGTGTCCGCTATAAGTCCTTTTATTGTGGGTTTTAAACCCATTCCCCTTAACAGTTTATACAGTTGATCTCGATTTATACCTTTGGTAAACGGATCCGCTAAGTTATCACATGACTTTACATAATCAATAGTGATAACGCCATTCTTGATCAACTGTCTAATGGTATTGTGTCTACGACGAATATGTCTAGACTTACCATTGTACATACTATTCTGTGCCCTTCCAATTGCTGATTGACTATCACAATGTATTAGTACAACAGGCACATGTTTGCTCCAACAAGGAATATCCTCCAGGAAGTTCTTAAACCATTCTGCTTCTTCCCCAGCTTTATCTAAAGCGATAAACTCAGACTCCATCGTGGATCTGGCTATACATGTCTGTTTGGAGGATTTCCATGACACTGCTCCTCCACCTATTGTGAATACATATCCACTCGTGGACTTAGAGTCTTTCGTGTCCGATATCCAATTTGCATCACAGTATCCTTCTAATACTGCTGGATATTTCTTGTAAAGTATCCCATGGTTTAATGTATACTTTAAATATCTTAGTACTCTTATTAGTGCTTTCCAATGATCAGTACTAGGATTACTTGTGAACCTACTTAGTTTGCTCACTGAATATGCAATGTCTGGACGTGTACAATTCGTTAAGTACATCAGACTACCAATTATTCTAGCATATTCCAGTTGAGAAACTGGTTCCCCTTTGTTCTTGGCTAAATGTAGACCCAAGTCTACCGGTGTCTTAGCCGGAGGGTCATCAGAGACATTGAATTTCCGAAGAACATTCTCTAGGTAATGGGATTGTGAAAGAACTAATCCTTCAGATGTTCTAGAGATCTTTATCCCTAATATTACATCAGCTAATCCCATGTCTTTCATGTCAAAATTCTTCTTTAACATGACTTTGGTGTTCATGATCAAATCATGACTACTTCCCATTATGAGCATATCGTCTACATAAAGACAAACGATAACGAATGATTCAGATGTTCCTTTAATGTAGACACATTTGTCACATTCTTTAATCTTGAATCCATTCGATAACATGGTTCTATCAAACTTCTCATGCCATTGTTTAGGTGCTTGTTTTAGTCCATACAAGGACTTTACGAGTTTACACACCTTTCTTTCTTTACCAGGAACTGCGAACCCTTCAGGTTGTTCCATGTAAATTTCTTCATCAAGTTCTCCATTTAGGAAAGCAGTCTTCACATCCATTTGGTGTATCTCAAGATTATGTACTGCTGCAATAGCTATGAGAACACGAATAGATGTGATCCTTGTGACAGGGGAGTATGTATCGAAGAAATCATATCCCTCTTTCTATCTAAAACCTTTGGCAACTAGCCTAGCTTTATACTTATCGATTGATCCATCCGCCTTATACTTCCTTTTAAGGATCCATTTGCAACCTAATGGTTTGCAACCTGGAGGGAGATCAACTAATTCCCAAGTATTGTTGAGCATTATGAATTCTATTTCACTGTTAATAGCCTCTTTCCAGAATGAACTATCCGGACCGGATAAAGCTTCTTTAACAGTGGCTGGTTCATTTTCTAACATGTAAGATTATTAATCAGGACCAAAAGACTTTTCCACTCTTGCCCTTTTGCTACGTCTCGGTTCTTCATCTTCTATTTGAGAAGGACCGGTTGTAGACTCATAAGTTCTCTTATTGGAACCTATATCTTTCCTGTCCTTAGCCGGAAAGATGTTTTCAAAGAATACCGCATTCCTTGATTCTATAGTAGTTCCTACATGCATATCAGGAATGTCTGATTTGTGCACTATAAAATGATAGGCACTACTATTATTGACATATCCAATAAAAACACAGTCAATGGTCTTTGGACCAATCTTGACTTGTTTCGGCTTAGGTACTTCAACCTTGGCCAAACACCCCCACACTTTAAGGTCTTTATAATATGGTCTACGATTATGTCATAATTCGTAGGGCGTTTTATCAATACCTTTCTTGGGTATTTTATTAAGAACATAATTAGAAGTGAGTATTGCTTCCCCCCACAAGTTGTCGGGTAAGCCTGAACTTATCAAAAGCGCGTTCATCATCTCCTTGAAAGTGAGGTTTTTGCATTCAGCAACTCTGTTAGATTGAGGGGTATATGGACACTACCAGAAAAAGGTGTTTTAGCGACGGAAATTTCCGTCGCTAAAATTAAATTTCCGTCGCTAAATATAAACACCGGCGGAAAAATTCCGTCGGTGGTCCGCCGCTACCAGCCCGTCGCAGTGCTCCGACGGGTCAATTTCCGCCGGTATTTTTTGATTTTACCAACATAATTTAATTCCGTCGGTGATTTAAAGATTCCAGCGACGGAAATTTCCGCCGTAAAATCAATTTAATTTAATTAAATTTTCATTTCAGCGGCGAAAATTTCCGTCGCTGTAATAAAAATTAATTAATTTAAATTAATTTCAGCGGCGGAAATTTCCGTCGCTGTAATAAAAATTAAATTAAAATTAATTAATTTCAACGGCGGAAATTACCGTCGCTGAAATTATTTTAATTTAATTTAATTTTTATTACAGCGGCGGAAATTTCCGTCGCTGAAATAAAAATTAATTAAAATAAATTAATTTCAGCGACGGAAATTTTTGCCGCTGAAATTAATTAATTTTAATTTATTTTTTATTACAGCGACGAAAATTTCCGCCGCTATAATCAAAAATTAAATTAAAATTAATTAATATAGCGGCGGAAATTTCCGTCGCTGTAATTAAAATTAATGAAAATAAATTAATATCAGCGACGGAATATTCCGTCGCTGATTCTGAAATAAATTAAAAAAAATAATTTAAAATATCAATAAACTAAAATTTTTTATACCTGATATAACAATTCAATTTATAAAACTAAAACTATAAAAACTAAAAATCAAATATCAGCGTACCAAATAAAGACTAAATATCACCGTCTAAAATCGGGAGGGGGAGAGGGGGGGAGAGGGGGGGAGGGGGTAGAGGGGGAGAGGGGGGAGGGGCTCCCGCGGGTACCAAATATCTCAAATGTTTACAAACAAGTATAAAATAGTACAAACAAGTCTAAAATAGTCCGTAATCAACTCGGGGGCGGCCGGAAATTACCCTGGTCATGGTCAAAATGAGCCATCAACAACGCCAATTGTCTTTGAGTCTCTGCATGAGCCTCTGCAAGCTTTGCCCGCTCGCGTCTCTCCTCCTCCAACGCAGCCTCCAGAGTGCCGACCCTCGGATCATGAAACGTGGGCAGGTCAACATTTCGCCGACGGCCGGTGTAGACACCCCATTCTGAATTCATAATTACATGATTACACTACTCTTCATCTCTCTTTTATGTTTTGATGAAAGCATATCAGTTTCGTCATGTTTCGTTAAGTTTCTAACTAACCTCGTTAGTTTTGAACCTAACTGACTAACGGAACAACTGAAGAGGACAAAATAGTCATCAGACTAGTTATCTCGCACGAGATATCATATCTCGCGCGAGATATCCCCTCGACAGGATGTGCAGAAATCACTCTCCTTCTCCGTTTCAAACTCTCTTTTTGGATAAAACCTTATCAATTCGGGTATCCAATCGAACCGAGTTACGGAACCTTCCTAGGGGATTTTACCTCTCCACCTTCACCTCTCCAACCTCCTATAAATACTGGATGACTTTCAGTGTTTAAGAGGTCGACAATTCTGATCCTTGATCAAGAACACACACAACACACACAATTTGTTGGTTTCTTTCCACGAAAGACTCCTTCAAATCACTCACAAAACAACTCCCAAAGTTTGTTCATCAACCTTGTTGATTAGCAAACATCGAAGCCCGAATCAAAGGACCAAGGCGAAGCTCCGTCCGCATCAAGATCCAAGTCAAGGATCGAGGCGAAGCTCTGTCCGTATCAAGTTTCAACTCTAAACTTGAGTCGAAACTCTGTCCGAATCTCTCCTCAAAAGGTAATCATCCTTTAACTTTTGTTTCTCTTCTCAACCCCTCTATTGATTTTAGAGTAGTGTAATCCCATCAAAAGGATTAGCCTAGAGTCCCTTCAGTCAATGGAGGCGATCTCGAAGCATACAATCCGACATTCCTAATCAAGAAATTGATTAGGGTTTATTTGTTCTTCTTTAATTATTTTATTAAAAAGATTGAAAACCTCTCTTTTCTTTAGCAAGACCGATCTCCGGATTGGGTGAAATGGATGCTCCTTGACCTACCCATTTCATAACCTAAGCCCCGAACCCAAATCTCTTTCAAAATGGTTTTCCTATTTTCTCCAATCGAATAATATAGGTGGCAACTCAAAAACGAAAAGGATAAAATTCCTTTTTCCTCACAACGCTACAGTGGCGACTCCGCTGGGGATTTAAAATTAAGAGGCTTAAACTTGCGTCAAAATTAAAAGAGAGGTTTTCAAAAAAAATTGTAAATTCGATTTTCTGCTCTCAGATGAGGCATATCTCGCACGAGATATCATATCTCGCGCGAGATATCGCCTCGGCAATCTGGTTGTTTTCTGATTTCTCCCGTTCATCTCATAATCCAAGACGAGAGCCGAACACGCAAGGGGGATCCCAGAATTCATTATCTGCAGAGTTCCCACATCTTAAGGCCTCCCTTAAGGTGTAGAACGCGAATCTTTATTTCATTTAAATAATTGATTATTATTTATGAACTGCGTGCGATTGGGTTTTATTTAACTAAAGTCCGGTCCATTGGGGATTCGGGAGTTGTAAATTGAATTATTTATCTCTCTTTATGTGGAACTACGACGGCCTGAGTCTTCCTAAATTGGGAGAAACGTAGGCAACCACTTAGTGCGGCCACTATCTGTTTTTTCTTTTAGTTTTCAAAAAAAAAAATCTCTATTTTACTCTATCACCTAGATTGACTCTCACACACGCGCACTCATGATATAACTGTCATTGCACTACATACCCCGATTAACCCGGGACCCACACTAAGGACGGATGACGTTAACCACCTAGTCGCCGGTCTCTCCGAAGTTGGATCGTCCCACTCCGCGTATTCAATCCACCTAGATTGTCATATCGCGGGGAGCCTAGCCTTCCAGCCCTGCATCGCCACATTTTCATGTAGATTGTCTTTCTAGGAACACTCCGTGACCGGTCGGTTTTGACTTGGTAATCTCTCTTGTCTTTGACCAAAATAAAGCTAATGTAAAATTGACTATCGAGAAAGGATTCGGAAAAGTCCCATCGAAAAAAGTAAAAAGTCCCTTCGGAAATGTCCCTTCGGAATGACCCTTTCGGAAGTCCCTTTAAAGAAAAAAAATCCTTCCGATCAGTTTTACATGGCTTTATTTTACAAAGAATTGTCGATTAACGAGTCCCTAGGTGGTTCGAATTACACATGTTTGCAAGATTTACCTAGGATACTAGATAGAAAACGGATCTTCGTCCGTTCGACCATGAATCTAGGAAATAAAATGAGGAAAAATCCATCTTTCCGAATGGTTATCTCGTGCGAGGTTACCTAGTCTCGCGCGAGATATTATTTGCAGATTTCGTGTTTGTGATTGATAATCGATGTGCGCTTCCTCCTTGAGTCAAAACTCTGTCTCTAATAAAAATAAAACTTCAAAAAAAATCACTCGTGAGGTAATTTTAACCATCATCCTTTTTTCCATCTAGGATCGTTTGAGGCTAATATTCTAAAAGGCGTCTCGTCAGGATATCTCTAGTTCATCTCTAAGGTCGTCAAGCTCCCTTACCTCTCCAACGGTAACAACTCAATTTCTTTCTGACACGATGAATTCCGAAGCACTCAAGAAGGAAATTGAGGATCAAAGGATTCGATATGAAGAAATGCTACAAGCCCAAGCCGATGAAATGGAGGCCAAATTAGAACTTGAAAGGAGAATCCAAGCCGGGGAAATGAAAGCCATGGTTGATGAACTCCGAGCCATGAAACTAAAAGTGGCCGAATTAAGCTCAAAGAAGAAAGAGAATGAGACCTCTTCCGATGATGAAGTATCATACACTAAGAAGGCTAAAAACCACCGCAAGCACAAGAAAAAGGTGTATGAGTCTAGATCATCATCTTCCTCCTCCGACAATGAAAGTTATGCTTCCAAGAAAGAAAGAAAGAGGGAAAGCAAGGACGAACCCCTCATCATGGCAATGCTAGAAAAGAAACTTGCATCCCTCGATGTGAGCAAGGGAGCCTCGCTCTCTATTGACTATGACACCCTTCGTCAATCCATGTCAAAGCTTCCTAGAAAGTACAAGACACCCGACATTGCAAAATTCAATGGTTCTACTTGCCCTAAAGCTCATTTGGAAACCTACTCTTGGGCCATGCTACCTATGGGTGTCGATGACAACTTGCTAGTTCAATGCTTCCCTCAAACCCTTGATGGTGCCGCTAGAGATTGGTACATGACTCTTCCACTCTCCACAAGGCTTGATTGGCCACTCGCCAGTCGTGCCTTCCAAGAACAATTTGAGGACAACACTACCTACCGCACTACTAGAAGGGACCTCGAGCAAACTAAGCAACAACAAAATGAGTCATTCGCAGACTTTGTCAAAAGATGGAGGACCAAACTGATTGAAATCGTTGATAGGCCAAGCCTAGACGAACAAATTCATATCCTACTTCAATGCCTCCGCGAAGAATACCAAGAGAAGCTTGCCGGCAATTACTTCCCTAGTTTCCTCGAACTCCATAAATCGGGCCTTAGAATTGATGAATTGATCCGTCTTAGAAAGAATTCAGAAAAGGAGAATTGTCCAACAAAGGGGAGCACCGGTCGTACCTATCATGATTTTGGTGGGGCTACTCTTAAGAAAATGTTCGATGATCTAGTAGGCCAAGGAAAATTGAAGCCCTTGGAAGACTATCATCCTAAGAAAATGAGGGAAGATTGGGACCACGAT
The DNA here is from genome assembly GCA_022495995.1 of Adenophora triphylla var. japonica. Taxonomy (NCBI): domain Eukaryota; kingdom Viridiplantae; phylum Streptophyta; class Magnoliopsida; order Asterales; family Campanulaceae; genus Adenophora; species Adenophora triphylla. The sequence goes on along the minus strand of JAFEMH010005174.1, from coordinate 34,776 downwards.
AAATTTTGCGATTACCATCAGTTTAGTGGTCATGACACCAACAATTGCTACAATTTGAGGGATGCCATCCAAGACTTGTATGAAGCCGGCAAGATCAACTGAAGCATCACCACCTTGGGGCTCCGATTGTCCTCTCCCTTTTTCCTTTGAAAAAAAAAAGAAAAGAAAAAAAAACATAGATTAGGTAAACTTCCTAGTATGTTCTCGAAGAGTCGTTCTGTCATTCTAGTCCATCTCTATCCTCTCTAGTTTGTGTCAAGTAAACTATCGAGTCTGTTTCGAATTTCCTTATCAATAAAAGTTATCTCTTTATCCTAAACACTTTCCCAAAAGTTGTTTTTCTTTATGAGTATCATTTGATCCATGCTGAATAGTGGACCCTCATTCCTTAAATCATCACGAAAATAGAAACTTCTAAACAAGTTTGAAATGAAAACTATCCTTAGAAGACTTAAGGCTAAACATTACTACTGTTGAAAGTCGAAGGTCAACAAACGAAGGAAGCCAAAGACGCTGCTATCAACATTTATCCCAAGAAGAGTGGGGCTACTCAATTCAAGGCTTTGAGAGTACAAAAATAAATAAAAAGCTCGCTAGTTCGAAACTCCTCAATTCGTCCTAGGCAAAAATTAGAGCATCAAAAAAAAAAAAAAACAACAAAAAAAAATGAAGAAGAAAAACTCTCAAGCCTTCATCGCCCCACAACAAGGATGGAATTTCAAAAAAGGCAAGAAGGACTCTCCCACAGAGAAAAAGAGTCAAGTAATACCTATGAAGAAAAGAGGATTCCTCAACATCCTCTTACAATGAAGCTCGAATGGCAACGCAAATAAAGAAGACTTTCAACATCAATCCATAAAGAAAAATGTTTAGCCTTAAGTCATACTAATGATTGACTTTCTTTTCAAACTCATTAAGAAATTTCTAGATGATACATAGGTCCATTAAAAGTAGAACAATTTTTCTAGATCTTTGAGCCATATAGCGTTCTTTGTTGAGTCTAGGGGCTTCCTCTTAGCCATTCTCATACACACTCTTGAAATCCAAGCATCAAAACTGGGGCTTCCTAACCTTTCCTCCCCCAGTCAATCCCTACTCAAACTCTCAAGAGTAATCAAATCTGCATTAGGAGCTTCCTCCTTTTTGCCTCTCACTCTCATCATTAGAGATTATACTCTCCCAAAAGAGTCAATGCTTGGATCACCTTCCAAAGAATAGAGTCCGTCTCTCCCCAACTAAACTTGAGATCTCATCTTTCTCCTTAATGAGATTCTTCCAACTGAGTTCTCTTCGAGTAAACATACTTTTCAAAAAAAAATGCTCGCTAGGTTGAAAACTCGTAAAGAGCGGCCTAGGCAAAAGTTAGAGCACAAAAAACAAAAGACGCAAAAGAGATGCCCGCTAGATTGAAAACCCGAAAGGGCGGTCTAGGCAAAAACCAGGGCGCGTCACAAAAAAAATCAGAGGGAAAAAGGAGGGGACCCTTCTTCAATTCACGCAAACCTGTTCACGAAGTCATCTACATCATACCAGAAGTCTTGGGGCTTAGTGTCAAATGCGCTTTGGATTAGGCAGCATAAGTTCTACATAGCAAAAGCCATTGGAGTGGTTTAGACCTTGTTCAGTCAATGATCATCACATGAGAAACTTGGGGCTTGACGATGAAAAAAAAAGTCCTACGACAACGGAAAAATCCTCGAACCATCTCGAACCTTAGTGTTGAACTTCGGTTATCTCAACGGAATCCTATTAGACGATTGTCTCATTCGATCTTTAGATGGACCTCACGAGTTGGTCTTCTGAACCAAAATCTAAATCACAAACAATTTTCAATTCTCACATAATAGAGCTCATTCTCCCCGCTGATTCTTGGAGTCGAGTACACATTGATCATCTTGAATAAACAAATGCTTAAGTGAATGTATGTTGTTATGCAAATGCTTTCACTAACCCTCTTGCAGGAATTAAAGTGCCTAAAAGCACGTCAAGTGCCTACTTTCAGATCAAACACGTTGAGTGTTTGGATTTCGCTTACCATCTACCTCCCCATATGTCAATGTATCCAATTAAGTGCGTCGAGCATCTCTTCATGCGTCAAGAATCCATTGCGTCAAGCAACCATCGCGTCAAGCAACCATTGCGTCAAGCAACCTTTGCGTCAAGCATCCTTTGCGTCAAGCAACCATCGCATCAAGCAACCATTGCGTCAAGCAACCTTTGCGTCAAGCATCCTTTGCGTCAAGCAACCATGGCGTCAAGCAACCTTTGCGTCAAGCATCCATCACGTCAAGTGCCATGCGTCAAGCATATTCCAACAAAAAGCCCGATTCAACGCCCAGACAGGTGGATCGTCACCAATTAGGTGTGTCAAACATCGAAGATGCGTCAAGCATCTAGGGTCTGTATGTCAAATACTTACCTCATCAAAAGCCCGGTCTTGAATCGCCAGGATCGTCACCTCAACAAAAGCCCCGTCTTGAATCGCCAGGATCGTCACCAACTAGGTGTGTCACGCATCTAGGGATAGTATGTCAAATACTCACCTCACCAAAAGCTCGGTCCCAAATCGCCAGGATCGTCACCTCAACAAAAGCTCGGTCCCGAATCGCAAGGATCGTCACCTCACTCCAATCTCAAAAGACAAACCAACAGGATGCAAAGGACCGGACAGGTAAATCTTTGTTTTCTAACATCTTTCCCCGCAGGTTCGGAGCCCAAACAGACAAATCATCAGACAAACAGGTATATTCAGAATTGGGTCATGATTTGATTCCTCAGTATGGATTTTCCTTTTCAAAAATAAAATCTCCTCGATTTTCAAACAAATGATTTTCAAAATACCTAAAGCAACCTTTTCGTGTTTTGGAGTCGAACTACTTTTTGGTCTGATTCTCCGATAGAGATACGTAGGCAGCCGTGCGGCACGACCATCCCAGCGTTCAGAATGATGTCTTTTCTATCGACGACACTTCTTCTTTCATAAGACCTGTCGCCGAGGGGCTCTGTAGACACCCCATTCTGAACTCATAATTACATGATTACACTACTCTTCATCTCTCTTTTATGTTTTGATGAAAGCATATCAGTTTTGTCATGTTTCGTTAAGTTTCTAACTAACCTCGTTAGTTTTGGACCTAACTGACTAACGGAACAACTGAAGAGGACAAAATAGTCATCAGACTAGTTATCTCGCACGAGATATCATATCTCGCGCAAGATATCAACTCGACAGGATGTGCGTAAATCACTCTCCTTCTCCGTTTCAAACTCTCTTTTGGATAAAACCTTATCAATTCGGGTATCCAATCGTAACCGAAGTTACGGAACCTTCCTAGGGGATTTTACCTCTCCACCTTCACCTCTCCAACCTCCTATAAATACTGGATGACTTTCAGTGTTTAGGAGGTTGACAATTCTGATCCTTGATCAAGAACACACACAACACACACAATTTGTTGGTTTCTTTCCACGAAAGACTCCTTCAAATCACTCACAAAAAAACTCCCAAAGTTTGTTCATCAATCTTGTTGATTAGCAAACATCGAAGCCCGAATCAAAGGACCAAGGCGAAGCTCCGTCCGCATCAAGATCCAAGTCAAGGATCGAGGCGAAGCTCTGTCCGTATCAAGTTTCAACTCTAAACTTGAGTCGAAACTCTGTCCGAATCTCTCCTCAAAAGGTAATCATCCTTTAACTTTCGTTTCTCTTCTCAACCCCTCTATTGATTTTAGAGTAGTGTAATCCCATCAAAAGGATTAGCCTAGAGTCCCTTCGGTCAATGGAGGCGATCTCGAAGCATACAATCCGACATTCCTAATCAAGAAATTGATTAGGGTTTATTTGTTCTTCTTTAATTATTTTATTAAAAAGATTGAAAACCTCTCTTTTATTTAGCAAGACCGATCTACGGATTGGGTGAAATGGATGCTCCTTGACCTACCCATTTCATAACCTAAGCCCCGAACCCAAATCTCTTTCAAAATGGTTTTCCTATTTTCTCCAATCGAATAATATAGGTGGCGACTCAAAAACGAAAAGGATAAAATTCCTTTTTCCTCACAACGCTACAGCCGGTCGACGTCGACGGGCATTGCCGCCCGTAATCCCCCATCCCTAACACTCGGGCTCCTCTCTTTGGATGTCCCTCAGAGGTGACCGAGTGCCAAACATCAGGCACGAAGGGGACGGGCTCGCCGGGAGGCGTTCCTTCGGGAACAACGGCGGCTTGATATGCAGTCTGTCAAAATAAAACAAACAATTATAATCATATACAATGTAAGGTACATAAATAAATTTACATATTCAAAATCAAGTCATTTAATGATAGTTTACTTACAAAGGCATTAGCAGAGCGATCGTCAACCCATTGCGGAGGTTGATCGGGCGCTGTAGGATTCCGAAGATGGGTGCTAGCGTAAACATCCACAAAACTGATATTCTGGCCATGCTCCCTTTCCTATAAATAAAATAAGCGATATTATTACTTTGAAATTGTATAAATGCAACATTTAAACTGATTTAAAAGCATGCATACACTACATTTACACTAAAACCATGGATTTCATAGCATCAACATGGCTCCCAGCTAACATACGTACATAAACCTATTTAAAAGCATCCATACACTACTACATTTAAACTAACATACATACCATGCGGTCGTGATGCTCGGCGACCGTGAGCGTCCCCATGGTATGCATCGCCGCCGACCCCGAGGAGCCTGCTCTATTGGCCTTGACCTGATTGGATATAGCCTTCGACGCATCCGACCCCCAATATTCGCAAAATTGACGAAACACCTCCTCGGTCATCCAAGTAGGTGTCGAGGGCTGTTGTCCCGCCGCGAGCCGATTAGTATAATAATTTCTCTTCGTGGTACCTATAAAAAATATGAATATCTCGTAAACATATAATGATGACATTATAAAATTAAAAGAGTATAATCATTGTTAATTAAACTAATTAAGGATAGATAAATATGTTACCAATAAAATCCCTAAATAGCTTGTGAGCCTGTATATCGAAAACAAATCTAGCCGTCGCCTCGTCGATTTCCGGCGCCCAATAATATTTATCCTACAACATATAATGATAACATTACAAAACAAAAAGAGTATAATAATTATTAATTATAACATTTTAATAACAAACTAACATTTAAGTTTTAAATAAAAACCATTAACACATTACCTTAAACTCCTCCCACGCATCCTCCTTCTGCCTCGGTGGCAATGATTTCCTGTTGGGCCAATACTCGGTCATTTTCCGAGACCGCCAGTATTGCCCGATCTTAGTCCCTGTGGTAGGGTATCCCCCTACAAACCTGCCAAGTATATTTATACAATAACATTTTAACTTAAATAATGAATTATATATAAAACAAAAAGGAACCAACTTATATCAAATTAATGAAGAGTTACTTACTGGTCATAATGTGATGATATCCGGACAAATATCCTCCCTCGTAATCGACGGTAGTCCGAGTATCGGCCAGAGGTGGAGCTAGTACTACTGCGCGTGAAGGGTCGACATCATCGCATGTCGGACCGGGACGGTTTGCGTCCAGTAATAGATGTGTAGATGGGCTTAGTCTTCTTACCCTTACCCTTTCTACTAGAACTCATATCTCGTATTACAAGAAAATATTAAAATATACAACTTTACCAATAGGAAACAATATATTCACAATACATCTAAAACTTTAAAGTTCTAATAATCTAAAGCATTCACAATACATATAAAACTTTAAACTATTAATAATATAAAGCATTCACAATACATATAAAAGTTTAAAGTTCTAATAATCTAAAGCATTCACAATATATATAAAACGACGGATATTAATAATAATCTAAAGCATTCACAATACATATAAAACTTTAAAGTTCTAATAATCTAAAGCATTCACAATACATATAAAATTTTAAACTATTAATAATCTAAAGCATTCACAATACATATAAAACTTTAAAGTTCTAATAATCTAAAGCATTCACAATACAATTTTAAACTTTAAACTATTATTAATCTTCGTCCCCATCATCATCACTGGACTCTGAATTACTACAAAACTCGAGTTCTTCATCTTCGTCTTCGGACTCTGATGAATCAAACTCTGGTTCCTCTTCCTCTTCCTCTTCCTCTTCCTCTTCCTCTTCCTCTTCCTCTTCCTCTTCAATATCAATGTGCGCGAGATGACCTGAATGAGGCGGAGGAGTTGGCAAATTCACTGGTAAGATATCCTCCTCGGGTTCATCAACATTTTGAGGAATATGAGTGACATCATCTAATGGATGATTAGCTGATGAAACGTTAGGTGGCACTGGAATTTCATCCTCTTGATAGGGTGTTTCTAATGACGACTCTGTAGTTGTTGACGAGGGTAGGTTTCAATCATGCTCCTAGCCTTGGTCATCCAGACAGCCCACCATCCGTCGGGTCGCGGACGAGGTAGGGAGTCATGTATACCTGTTGTGCTTGAGATGCTAAGATGAAGACGTCGTCGCCATTATGTCTGGACGAGTCCTTTACATCGACGAGGTCAAATATGGCGTGCTTCTTAACACCTCGCACAGCATCTCGCCAATCACAATTGAACAAGACAACACTGTTTCTACCCAAATACTCCACCTCGACTACTTCTTTCAAGACGCCATAATAATCAAGGTTTCCTTTAAGCTTCACACCGCTATTCCACGTCAATTTAGAGCCCCCGTAAGCTTTGGTATGAAACACATAGCCATTCACAAAATAACCGTTGTATAAATGAACGTTCAAGTACGGAGATGATGCTAAATGTCTTAACCTCGCAGCTTTGGCATCACCCGGATGTTCAGCTATCTATAAGACAATATTGTAACCAATTTAATACAATTTTAAGATTGAATGTTTAAAGAAGTGTATAGAATAAATTTGAATGAAATGAAATATTTACATATTTCCTTAGCCAGTTTGGAAATTCTCTTTCTGTCCTAGTTCTGATGAGTTCTGGAGATAAATCCTGAGCTAAATCTTCAAACATTCTGCAATAGGGTTAAACAAGGCATTTCATATGCAGGTAATTAAACATGCATAATTTAATCGACGAGGCGTAAACATAACATCAATGACTTACTTGATATATTCCCCAACTTCGTCGCAGTTAAGAAGAACATACGTTTCGACCGCGACAAACTCTTTAGCGCTTAACATACGCGTACCAACCCGTTTGCCGAGGAACCGACCAGGGGATGAAAATACAGAGATATTTCCCTTAGACGGACAACCACCATCGTAATTACAGCCAACCCTAGTCAATCTCGTATCAACATCAGGAGGAAAATATGTTCCGACAAAGGCAACAATCTCATCTATAATAACAGCCTCTGAAATTGAGGCCTCGACCATGGCCCTATTGCTCATCTTCCTTTTCAATTGGCCTAGATACCTAAAAGTCATTCGTAGATTAAAACATAAATAATGTTAAAGAAGGTATATTGTTAACGCTCAAATTATTTAGAAATATAATAAATTCAATTACCTCTCAAATGGATACATCCATCTGTATTGAACTGGACCACCGACTCTAGCTTCGTATGTCAAGTGGACCGGTAAATGCTCCATAGAATCAAAGAATGAAGGAGGAAATATCTTCTCAAGTTTGCACAAAGTCACTATGATGCTCTCCTTAAACTTTTTCATGTGATCAACACGCAGTGTGGTCAATGTTAACGCTCGGAAAAACTCACTTAACTCTGTTAACGCCACCCAGATATTGTCAGGCAAGAGACCCCTGAGAGAAATCGGAAGTAGCCTATCCAGCAAAACGTGGCAATCGTGACTCTTCAAACCCTGCACTTTCCCCTCCTCTACATTGACACAGTTACCAATGTTAGACGCGTAACCATCTGGAAGCCTTAAATCCTTGAGCCATTTCAGGAGGAGGAGCTTCTTTTCCTTTGTAAGCACGTATTGAGCCATCGGTCTAACTGGTTTACCATTGACGTATACCAAGTCTAAGGCCGGCCGCTTACAGATTTCCTTAAGGTCCTTTCGAGCTTTTTCGTTGTCTTTAGTTGTTCTCTTTAAATCCATCAACATGTTAAAAACATTATCGAATACATTCTTCTCAATGTGCATCACGTCAAGGTTATGTCGAATGAGATTTGTTTTCCAGTATGGCAGCTCCCAAAATATACTCCTCTTGATCCAGTTATGGGTAGTCCCAAATCCTTGTATTTTGGTCTTCAAAAACTTTTTCCCCCACCGAGGATCGGGCAATGTAGATACCTTCTCATAGACCGTGTCACCACTTAAACGAATCGGGACCTCATCAATGTCAATCTTGTTCTTTTTAAACGCATTCTTCTGGGTCCTGAATGGGTGGTCCTCCGGAAGAAATTGTCTATGGCAATCGAACCAACATGGTTTTCCAGAGTGCGTGAGCGTGAAAGACTTTGTGTCACTCATACAATACGGACAGGCCAACTTCCCGTGGGTGCTCCAACCCGATAACATCCCATATGCAGGGAAGTCATTAGCGTCCACATCAACGCAGCCTTCATGCTTTGAAATTCTCTCGCTTGAAAGCATCCCACGTTTCGACCCCATCCTCCCAAAGCCGCTTCAATTCGTCCATCAAAGGTCGGAGATAGACGTCAATGTTCCTCCTGTGGCTGTTTGGGCTGGGGATGAATAACGACAAGAACATGTAGGGATCACTCATACACAACCAGGGCGGAAGATTGTAGACAGTGGCTATAACCGGCCAACAAGAGTAAGATTTTGTCCCAGGACCAAACGGATTGAAACCATCAGAGCAAATGCATAACCGTATATTTCTTGCTTCAGACGCAAAGTCAGGATAAGTCTCATCAAAGTGTTTCCACCGACGGAAATTTCCGCCGCTGGTTTAATTAACCTCAGCGACGGAAATTTTCGCCGCTATAATTAAAAATATCATTAATAAAAATCATTATTTATTTTATTTATAACATGAAAATTATTTTAAATTACTATCAAAAAAATAAATATGAGTCAATAAATATTATTTTTGAAAAAATAAATTAATCATAAATATTTATTAATTTTAATTTAATAAATATCATTCTTTTTAATTATATAAAACATGAAAATTATTTTAAGTTACCATTAAAAAAATAAGTATGAGTCAATAAATATTATTTTTGAAAAAATAAATAAATCATAAATATTTATTAATTTTAATTTAATAAATATCATTCTTTATAATTATATAAAACATGAAAATTATTTTAAATTACTATTAAAAAAATAAATATGAGTCAATAAATATTATTTTTGAAAAAATAAATAAATCATAAATATTTATTAATTTTAATTTAATAAATATCATTCTTTTTATTATACCATATACCCTATACACTATACACTATACCCTATACCCTATACCCTATACACTATACACTATACCCTATACACTATACCCTATACCCTATACACTATACACTATACACTATACCCTATACCCTATACACTATACCCTATACACTATACCCTATACCCTATACCCTATACAATATACCCTATACCCTATACACTATACACTATACCCCATACACTATACCCTATACCCTATACACTATACCCTATACCCTATACACTATACCCTATACCCTATATACTATACCCTATACTCTATACCCTATACACTATACCATATACCCTATACCCTATACACTATACACTATACCCTATACACTATACCCTATACACTATACCCTATACCCTATACCCTATACCCATTACCATATACAATATATACTATACCCTATACACTATACACTATACCCTATACACTATACCCTATAACCTATACACTATACCCTATACCCTATACACTATACCCTATACCCTATACCCTATACACTAAACCCTATATACTATACCCTATACACTATACCCTATACCCTATACCCTATACACTATACCCTATACACTATACCCTATACCCTATACCCTATACCCTATACACTATATACTATACACTATACCCTATACACTATACCCTATATACTATATCCTATACCCTATACAATATACCCTATACCCTATACACTATACCCTATACCCTATACACTATACCCTATACCCTATACACTATACATTATACCCTATACACTATACACTATACCCTATACCCTATACACTATACCCTATATACTATACCCTATACCCTATCCCCTATACACTATACCCTATACACTATACCCTATACACTATACCCTATACCCTATACCATATACCCTATACACTATACCCTATACCCTATACCCTATACACTATACACTATACCTTATACACTATACACTATACCCTATACACTATACCTTATATCCTATACCCTATACCCTATACCCTATACACTATACCCTATACCCTATACCCTATACACTATACCCTATACACTATACCCTAAACCCTATACACTATACACTATACCCTATACAATATACCCTATACCCTATACACTATACACTATACACTATACCCTATACACTATACACTATACCCTATACACTATACCCTATAGACTATACCCTATACACTATACCTTCTACCCTCCACCCTATACCCTATACACTATACACTATACCCTATACACTATACCCTATACCCTATACAATATACCCTATACCCTATACACTATACACTATACCCTATACACTATACCTTGTACCCTATACCCTATACCCTATACCCTATACACTATACCCTATATCCTATACACTATACACTATACACTATACCCTAAACACTATACCCTATACACTATACCCTATACCCTATACACTATACACTATACCCTATACACTATACCTTATACCCTATACCCTATACCTTATACACTATCTCTATACCCTATACATTATACCCTATACCCTATATAATATACCCTATACCCTATACACTATACACTATACCCTATACACTATACACTATACCCTATACACTATACCCTATACCCTATACACTATACACTATACACTATACACTATACCCTATACCCTATACACTATACCCTATACACTATAGGGGTTAGGGGTTAGGGGTTAGCGTTTAGGGGTTAAGGTTTAGGGGTTAGGGTTTAGGGGTTAGGGTTTAGGGGTTAGGGTTTACGGTTTAGGATTTAGGGTTTAAGGGTTAGGGGTTAGGGTTTAGGGTTTAGGGTTTAGGGGTTAGGGTTTAGCGGTTAGGGTTTAGGGGTTAGGGTTTAGAGGTTAGGGTTTAGGGTTTAGGGTTTAAGGGTTAGGGTTTAGGGTTTAGGGGTTAGGGTTTAGGGTTTAGGGTATAGGGTTTAGGGGTTAGGGTTTAGGGTTTAGGGTATAGAGTATAGGGTATGGTGTATGGTGTATGGTGTATAGGATATAGTGTATAGGGTATAGGGTATAGGATATAGAATATAGGGTATAGGGTATAGGGTATAGGGTATAGTGTATAGGGTATAGGGTATATGATATAGGGTATAGGGTATAATGTATGGTGTATAGTGTATAATGTATAGTGTATATATAGGGTATAAGGTTTAGGGTTTAGAATTTATTTATTTTTTCAAAAATAATATTTATTGACTCATATTTATTTTTTTGAGAGTAATTTAAAATAACTTTCATATTTCATATAAATAAAAATGATGATATATATTTAATTAAAATTAATAAATATTTATGATTTATTTATTTTTTAAAAAATAATTTAAAATATTTTAATGTTTTTTAGTTTGTTATTTTGTTAATCAGTTCTAAAAATAATCAAAAATTACATTTTATTATCGGCGATTTTAATCATTTCCGTCGCTGATAAATTAAAAAAAATTAAATTATCAGCGGCGGAATTATTCCGTTTGTGTTTAATTTAAAAAAAAACATTTAATTTCACCGTCGGAATATTTCCGACGCTTATAAATTAAAAAAATTAATTATTTAGCGGCGGAAATTTCCGTCGGTGTAATATTTCAAAAAAAAATAAAAAATATTTTATTTTCACCGACGGAAAATTTCCGCCGCAGAGCAATTAAAAATAAAAAAATAATATATTTTCACCGACGGGATAATTCCGTCGCTGATAAAGAAATAGCGGCGGAATATTCCGTCGGTAAATCAAGCGCCAAAATAGTGACGGTAATTAAACGAATATTCGAGGAATATTCGTTTTAGCGTCGGAATCTAGCATCGGAATTAAATTCCGTCGCTAAATTTGACGCCAAAATAATTCCGCCGCTAAATCATTATTTCTGCCGCTAAATAGCGACGAAATCATTCCGTCACTGTTTATTCCGTCGCTAAAACACCTATTTCTGGTAGTGGGAGCCGTTGTTTGATGAATTATGCCGAATTCCCAACATAATCCTTCAAACGGTGCTTCATATTCTCCACCTCTATCGCTTCTAATTTTCTTAATCTTCAAGTTAAGTTGATTTTCAACTTCTTTCTTATAAGTTTCAAAAGCCTCTAAGGCTTCATCTTTACTTCTTAAGAGATAAACATAGCAGTACTTTGTGCAATCATCTATAAATGTAATGAAGTACTTTTTACCTCCTCGAGTTTGCACAAGTTTTAAATCACATATATCGGTGTGAATTAATTCAAGAGGAGTTGTGTTTCTTTCTATTGCATTAAATGGCGACTTCGTCATTTTTGCCTCAACACAAACTTCGCACCTATTAGTTGAGTCGGATTTAGTCATTTGGATTAAATCTTGTCTAGCTAATTTCTTAATGGTGTCGAGGTTTACATGTCCTAATCTATCATGCCATAAATTAGAACTTTCTGATAAGTAAACATAAGAAACAACACTTTTATTCTTCGCACTATGGCGGACCATGTTCATTACATTCATCTTGAAAAGGCCCTCCTCGAGGTAGCCCTTTCCAAGGAACAAACCATTCTTAGTTATTACAAATTTATCAGATTCAAATACAAGTCTAAATCCGTCCTTACTAAGCAAAGCGCCGGAAACTAAATTTTTACGGATGTCTGGAACATGCAGCACATCCAACAAGGTTACTTCTTTTCCGGAAGTCATCTTCAATATCACGTTTCCAATGCCTTGAACATCGGAGGTCGCGGAATTTCCCATGTAGAGCTTTCTTCCGGAGATGGGAGTATAGGAGGAGAAACTCTCCTTATTACCACAAATGTGGCGGGTAGCACCGGTATCTATCCACCAAGCTTTTGGATTTTCATCCAAGTTTGCAACGTTAGCCTCAAAGATCACCGCTGCAATGTCTAGGTCCATGTGGTCAACATTATTCGCCTCTTTCTTCGGGAGACGACAGTCCTTTGCTAAGTGGCCCGGTTTGCCACAATTATAGCAAGACCCCTTGAACTTCTTAGATCCCTTATTCTTTCCTTTCTTAGCATTCCCGGCATTTCCGGAATGCTTTCTCTTTGTGCCACTTGTGCTAGCCTCGGCGAGATTGACCTTAGCCTCCATCTTGCCCTTAGCATCCTTGGCCTCGTTGATTCTATTGTTCTCTTCAATTTGAAGACGAACAACAATGTCTTCCAAGGACATCTCCTTGCGTTTATGCTTGAGATAGTTCTTGAAATATTTCCAAGAAGGCAGCAACTTTTCAATGATAGAGGCCACCTTGAATGGATCATTCATGATCATCCCCTCGGCATCAAGCCCATGTAGAATGAGTTGGAACTCATCCACTTGAGTTGTTACTGATTTGGAATCGACCATCATGAAGTCAAGATACTTACCGACGACTAATTTCTTTGACCCGGCGTCTTCGATCTTGTACTTCCTTTCCAAGGTGTCCCACAACGCCTTGGCTATCTCGAAGTTACTATACACATTGTATAGTGCATCGTCAATTCCATTTAGGATGTAATTCTTACACAAAAAATTACCGTGAGCCCAAGCCTCCTTGGGTATTTGCCTTTGAAGGTCGGGATCACCATTTGCCACCGCCGGAGGATCTTCCTTTAAGAAGCGGTGCAAGCTTAGGGTGGTCAAGTAGAATAGCATCTTCTATTGCCATCTCTTGAAATCCACACCAGTGAACTTCGGGGGTTTCTCACCATGACCCGGGTGATGCGGTGTATGAGCGGGTGGAACATTGTTGAACGTTGCGTCACCTTGAGACGGAGGCATTACATTGCCTTGACTGGATGCGGTGGTGTCTTTCTCAGTTGCCATCTTTTGAAGGTCTTAAGAAGTGTCAAATTACTTCTTACGATTGTTGGACTTGTTGGTAGGCTTCTTTAAGACTTAACAGAAAAACTGACGGGAAAAATAACGAAGATTGAAAACAAACGAGATTAAGTCGAGTCTTGTATTAAATACAATCTCCGTAAGAAGTAATTGCCCCGCACAGGTGCTTACGGTTTTGATGGCAATCTTCTAGTAAGATGAAACGACTTTTAAGTATATGATAGGAGCACTCCAAATCAAATACTCTAGCGAACAACACAATGTTTACAACTTTGGACTTGAAGGATTTGATGCAACAATATGCCAATGATTTGGATATGTTTATCTATCTTACTAGAGGGTAGGAAGTCTCAAAATACTGTATGAATGAATTGAAATTTGGAGGGAAACTATATAAGGAGAGTCAAAGGGTTTTGTGACTTTTCCCTTGAAAAGACATGATTTTTCGAACAGCAGTGAAGGGCACGACTCGTGCTCCTTGGCACGAGTCGTGACCACGACTCGTTCTCAGGCATTCCACTCGTTCTGATCAGTTTTGAGCAAATGGCCATTAAAGTCCATTCGTGCTCACGACTCGTGCTCAGAGTCCCCACTCGTTCTGATCAGCTGGGAGCAAAATTTCATTAGCCAAAACACAGTTTAACTCCAATTAAATCCAAACGATCTAATTGACCCTTTTAACCAACTCTCGTTAAGTCACAAAACTTTGTCATTAATTTCTCATTCACCCGGAAATGGTTTTGAGACAATAAATGAGTTTCATAATCTACACTTAAAGTAGAATACATTTTGTAACTTACTTTCGTTAACTATTTAACGAATTCCGTTAGGAAGTTAGGTCAACGTTAAGTCAAATTTAACATACGTTACCCATTTCCTACAGGAAAAACTCATGCAATCGTGTAACATGGCAACCATACTCATATTAAATGAAAATGAATTTCCAGTATGGAAAAACAGAATTATGCGGTACTTGGATTCAATAAATGACATATTTATGACTGTAGTTAGAGACAACTCTATCTTGAGATACTTCGAAGGAGATCAAGTGGCAAAGGACAAACGACTGTACAAAAGTGTAGCTGAGTTTGAGTCTTTCAAGAAGAATCCAAGTGAGTCCCTCAGTGAAACGTACGACCGATTCTGTGAGGTAAGTAACTCATGTGCATCTCTAGGTAGAATATATACAATGAAAGATCTTAACATGCGTTTCCTTGATTCCCTTGGAGACCTGTGGCATGTTAAGGTAGCTATTCTGAAAGAATAAAGAGACTTGGACAAGACTTACATTCAAAATATTGTTTCTACTTTATTTTTGTAAGAGGAAGACCTCAACAAACTTGACAGAGTTCAAAAACAATTAAAAAATCTCTCTCTGCCAGCTCAAACTGAAATTTTTCCCGGCTCTTCCTTGATTAATAACCTGTCTGCCAATAATTCCCCTCTAACCTCTCAATCTCAATTGACCCAAACCAATATCAGTTATAACAAGCCTTCTAAAGAAGATGAATTTACTGCCTTTGCAAGAAAATATAGAAAGTTCAAAGACTTTAAGAAATCCCAATAACATGGCAACAAACCCTTCCACTCCAAACCTTCTTCATTTCAAAGAACTGAAAACTTCCAAAGATCTGGCCAATCCTCAACCAATGACAAAAATGCCCAAGGTGAGTTTGTTTGCAACAACTGTAGGAAGCCTGACCACTTTGCTTCAAAATGCCCTCAAACTAAGTATGATTTTTTTAGGAATAAACCCCTCAGGAAGAATCCTAGATCCAATAGCCTAGTAGCCGAAGAAAGAACAAAAAAAGCTATGCCTATTTGGTTTGAAAGTGACTCAGAAGATGAGAATGATGACTCAGATGATGAAGCTGATGTTAGTTTTATGGCTTGAGGGAACATAACTGGACCCACTCCTTTACAGTCACACATCTACAAAAATTACATTGACCAGTCAAGCACCTACAATGATATTACCACACCCATGAGATCTCCGTTGTCATATTATGATTAACATATACCTAGGGCTGAGAATCCCTACAACTTTAAGATCCAGAGTATAGA
This sequence comes from Adenophora triphylla var. japonica, assembly GCA_022495995.1. Classification (NCBI taxonomy): domain Eukaryota; kingdom Viridiplantae; phylum Streptophyta; class Magnoliopsida; order Asterales; family Campanulaceae; genus Adenophora; species Adenophora triphylla. The sequence continues at coordinate 18,531 of JAFEMH010005174.1, read as the reverse complement.
TGGAGCTCTCTATGGTAAAAGCAAAACCCCTCTAACTCTCAAGCTTTTGGTGCAATCGACACAACTGACCTATTAAACACAAGCTCAACCGATGACATACAAATCTCAACCTGTATTTGAACCACAACCGATTGAATTCTAAAATACCTTAGCCGATCTAAGCTCTCAACCGACATCCTCCTTACCTAACTTTGATCCCAACTTTGAACCAACATCCTCAACCTTTCAACCAACCATTGAACCCATGCCTAACCTGTCTAAGTCTGATATGACAGAGGTGATGAATAAACTATTTTCTGACTTTGAAAAATTAAATGATGTTCACAAAGTTATGGCTGCTGATTTCAAAAGAATGTCAACTGGAAATGACTCGCTTAAATCAGAAATAAAAGCTTTAAAAGAAAACAAGCTTGAGTCTGATCAGTATAAGGATCTCAAAAACAGACTCAATATATGTCTTAGACATATTGCTGATCTGCTTTCGAGAAACAATTCTCTTACCAAGACTATTGATTCTTATTCCAAATGAGCTTTGACCAATAAACCCCTCAGCCAAATGAAATCGACTAATAAAGACAGACATTTTCAAAATTCGCCAATAAGTCCCTGCTAAAAATATGAACAAAAATATCCCTAACTGCAATTACTGCACGTACCAGTGCCTTATGCGCTTGATGGGTGAAGATTAGGATCCACTGCTTCGCACTCCCTATGCATTCTCACTCCCTCTTTCTCCCTATTCCTTTTTTTCCCAGTTAATAAAAACACCAACACCTGTGAAATTTGCCCTACAATTGTTCTAAAAGAATGACATAAATAACTGAGAAATCTACAACTAACATACACCAACTCTAATCATGAACAACTGTGAAAACCTATAAAACATTAATGTGAAATAGAATTTTCAGTTTATAACATAAACCAAAACAGTTATAATATAAACAAATTATATTTCACAGTTATTTACATAACTGTAAAATAGAATTCACAGTTATTTACACCAAAACATGTGTCCAAGTTTCATGAGAAGTATTAGTTGTTCACCAAACTATAACCAAAATAACTATGAAATACACATTACAGTCCAAAAATTTATCAGTTGTTTAAGCAAAATAAATGTGAAATACACATCACAGTTATTTCACAAACAATGTATAAGGATGAACAACTGTGAAACCTATAAAACATTAATGTGAAATAGAATTCTCAGTTTATAACATAAACCAACACATTTATAACATAAATAAATTCTATTTCACAGTTATTTAAATATCTGTGAAATAGAATTCAAAGTTATTACACCAAAACTTTTGTCCAAGTTTCACGAGAAGTTGTTCGCCAAACTCTAACCAAAATAACTGTGAAATACACATCAAAGTAAAAGTTTATCAGTTGTTTAAGCAAAATAAAGTTAAATACACATCACATTTATTTCACAAACAATTCATAAGGATAAACAAATGTGAAAACCTATAAAACATTAATGTGAAATAGAATTCTCAGTTTATAACATAAACCAACACAGTTATAAAATAATCAAATTCTATTTCACAGTTATTTAAATAACTGTGAAATAGAATTTACAGTTATTTACACTAAAACTTGTGTTCAAGTTTCATGAGAAATATTATTTGTTCACCAAACTCTAATCAAAATAACTGTGAAATACACATCACATGTTCAAAAAATTATCAGTTGTTTAAGCAAAATAACTGTGAAATACATGTCACAGTTATTTCACAAACAATGCATAAGGATGAAGAATTGTGAAAACCTATAAAATATTAATGTGAAATAGAATTCTCAGCTTCCCAGCTTCAAGCTACTCTATGCAAAGATAAATTATAGACACCAAGTAAGCAAATAGCCAAACAACTACAAGCATTCAACAAACACAAATTCTGTCTTTCTCATGGACACACAAGTCTATATATATAAAGGTTGAAGTGCATTGAGCACTTCAACAAACTCAATTTCCCTCCAAATTATGGATGGTTCTAGAATATTTTTTGCTTTAAATCAACTAATCGAGAAAATAATTAATTGTCTTTAAATTAACCTATTATCATATTCTCTCCCCTATTAATTAAATGCAAATGAAGCATTACTTTTTTTCTCTTACTTTTAGTCACTATACCTAAACTCCTTTTTTCACAAATTCATAAATATCATTATTTTGCAAACTTTTAAATTTGCAAGCTAAAAATGAAATATGAAAAAAAAAAAACAATAGTAAAAATACATTTAGAAACACATGGAATTTTTCATTTAATGAATTGATATTTTTGAAATGTGGGTAATAGTAATAATTGTGTTTTTTAAAGACTTATGTGTAACAATGATATTTAGATATTTTTTTCATTTTTTTCTTAAATGAAGAGTGTTTTTAAAAAGGAAATAGTTATTGATTATGTTTAGAAATCTGTAATATTATTAAATTAATGTGATGATATATTTTTGTTGAAAATTTTATTTTCAAAATTATATTCTCTTAAATTCTTCTTTGTTTTTTATTAAAACCTTTTTCCTTTTTCTTCGAACTAAGTGATTTTTTTTAGCTAATAGTAAAAAATTGGCTTGAAATCTTATTTATCCACTTTTTTATACAACTTTTGAGTTTATTGTTGATATTTTTTTGTTCATTAAAATTCCAAAAAATAATAAAATAAAAACCTGTGATTTTAGTGTTTTATTGAACCATCTTCTTAAAAAGTGATATATAATTAAGTTTCAATTAGTGTTAGTTAGATGAACTTTTATAAATTAAAAAAAAGGTAAATACAAAGTATAAGAAAGGATTTTCAAATTTTGGGATAATTAATTTGCATTGAAATTTTAAATTCATTCTTTTTTTGGGTTATAAATTTTATATTTATTGCTAAAACAATAAATATGGTGTCATAACTATTTCAAAATAGTTTCCTAAAAAAATCTATTTTATATGGGCTTTTCTAAATAAAAACTATAAGATAATTTTAAAAAGAAAACTATTATATAATATTGGTTAGAAAATACGAAGTATGACTTTATAAGATTATATCCAAAAAAATTCTTTTTTAAAAGATGCAAATTAGTGAAAAAATAGAGTTGCTGATAATATTAATTATTTAGAAATGAGATAATTATTTTTATTTAATGACAATCATTCAAATCAAATAAGACAGTTACATTAAATATATGATTTAGTTTATGTTATTTATCAACATTTTTTTGATCGTGCGTTTAACGTACGGGTGTTACACTAGTTTTGTTATAAATTTATTTAAAACAGTTATACTCAGATTACAAAATTTACTAGAAAGCTGAGCATTAAGATTTGCAAAGAAGGTTTTGACACCCTCATCCTAAGACAGCATCAAATGGAGTTCATATTTCTTCACCTTCCGAAATCTCTTTCGGATAAACCCCACGATTGTACAGAATACTACACATTTTGCAAAAAAAAAAAAAAAATCACAGTTCAAGCCTATCCAACAAACTACCCCCTCTGTCCCAAAATGAATGACAAAAAAAATTTAAATTTGCTCTTGATCATTTATTTTGGGACGGAGGGAATACAAAATGTAAAATTAAAATAAAACTCGTTAGGGGGTCTTGACCTGTTTGCAGGATATCCTGGAAAAAAGAGTTTGCGTAAAAAAAAAAAAGTCCAAGGTTCTCCAAATCCTTAAAACCCTATCAAAGATACAGAAAGATCAAATCAAATCCATACCAAAGAACTCACTAACTATAGCCGTGGATCCACGTAGAGTGATTACGTCTTTGGTTGCGATTCTCGAAGCCATCTATTACAAAATATATTGGGGTTCGTCTGTGACGAATTTATCGAACAGGTTACATGCGGGTTCGTGAAAACAAAAATTTGGGACAAAAACGAGAATTACAAATGTGAAAAACTAGGGTTTTACGAAATCAATGAAGCAATCAAGAAGTGGGGGAAGTGGGGGCCGTCATGGGCCTTACAAATGCCTCCACCGACGGGCTAAGGTTTGAAACAATTTGGGGGAAGTGTGGAAGAGAAGACACGTACGTGTGGGAAGGCAATGGTAGTCTTGCCATTTAAAATTATAGTAAGGTCACTATGGGGTTATCGATTTCAACCCAGGGATCCTAAGGTAGAATATGAAATGTTGTATTTTTATTGGTAGATTCCACACTATCTCAGGGACTTATTGGTAAAAACTCCTATTCCAAATCCAAGGCTGCTGTCGAAACAATCCTACAAGACCAAATGTCTTATAATGATCAATCCGATTTAGGATTTAAGTCTAGCATCAATGACAAGCCATTTATAAAATCTGTAACTGAGAGCTTGATGGACAAGTTTGACGATAGTCCATCTGATCTATTGAAGAAAAGTACTACTAGTACTTTTGGTGGTTTCTTCTTAACTATCCAAAAGTGAAGGAACAAATCAAGTTCAAGAAGGTTTTCAAGAACAAATCTAAATGGACTAAGGTAGCTGATACTATGCTCGGACCCTATATCCCACTAAGAGAATCCAACTCCGCAAATCCTTTAACTGATTCCTTACCAACTAGTCCTCTACTAATGTTCCTCCTACACCACATGAACCTGAACCAATTTCTAATATTCATATACCATTTCCTTCACCTCAACCTAAATCTGATCATCTGTCCAACTCGTCAACTCCTAACCGGTCCTCACCTCAACCGGTCACACCTCCTTCAATCGGTTCTACTCCTCCACTAGAAACCTTAAGGAAAGAATCGGTCAGACAGGACATTCCAAGGGAAGTGAGACCATCTAGAGAACATCCTATTGAAAATGTGATTGGTGATGTCTTTGGTCCCAGAATGACTAGAGGCCAAAAGGGAAATATGAAAGATCAACATAGTTTATTTTCCTCAGCAATGGTCTCAAATATAGAACCAAAGAAGACAGAAGAAATACTTAATTATCCCACCTAGGTAGAAGTTGTGCAAGAAGATCTCAATCAGTTCGATCGATGCAAAGTCTGGGAGTTAGTGCCTTGTCCTAATGATTAGAAAGTGATAGGAACAAAATGGGTCTTTAGAAATAAATTGGATGGGTCTGAAAAATAAATAGGAACAAAGCAAGACTTGTAGCTAAAGGATAAAGATAAAAAGAAGGAATTGCTTACGATGAGACTTTTGCCCCGGTTGCTAGATTAGAAGCCATTAGGTTATTCCTTGCCTATGATACTTACAAAGAATTCAAGTTGTACCAAATGGATGTGAAAAGTGCCTTCCTAAATAGAGAACTTCAAGAGCTTGTATATGTAGATCAACTCCCTGAATTTGAAGACTCCAAGAAGTCTAATCATGTCTATAGGTTGAACAAAGTTTTGTATGGCCTCAAGCAAGCACCAAGAGCATGATATGAAACCCTCTCCAAATTCCTAATTAGTGAGAAGTTTGAAAGAGGTAAAATCGATACAAACTTATTTATTGCTAAGCATAATGGTCATTCATTGTTAGTTCAAATATATGTAGATTATATTATATTTGGTTCTACTAATGAAAACTTATGAAACAGATTTGAGAAACTTATGCAAAGCAAGTTCGAGATGACCATGATAGGAGAATTAACCTTCTTTCTTGGATTTCAAGTCAAGAAAACTCAAGAAGGAATCTTTATCAATCAAGCCAAATATACAAATGACCTTATGTAAGTGCCCCAATCTGGGTCGTTAATGTTTCATCAGCCCAAATTAATGATTTATAATCATTTAGGGGCATTTTGGACATTATTTTGACAATTTGAATGAGGATGGACCTCTTAGGAATAAAAAATGGGCAAATACCTAGCAGGAAATATGTCATTCCCAATAAAAAAGGAATATTAACCATTTGGAAACAGCCAAAATTTCTTTCTGTACAGGACCAGGCACGCTGATGATCCCATCCGCGCGGATGAGATTATGCCTACAATCTCATCCACGCGGATAAGATTGCACCCCAGCCAACCTATAAATACAGCCCTTCTCCCTGAGTTTTAACAGGCCAAAAAATACGAATTCCTACTATTACTCTATCAAAATCAATTCTCAAACAAACCTTTACACTCCCACAACTCAAATTCCACACCAAATTCAACACCAAATCCACCCCAAAACCACCCCTAACCCTTTGAAACCTTCAAACCCTAAACACAATCCCAAGAAACATTGTTAAAACCCTTGTTCTTCCTTACTCTAAACTCATTCATACATACATTTTCATATATAAATGATGTAGAGTGGTTGTTCTTACTTGCTTGTTGTTTACTCCCCTTTCCCTCTTTGTCCCAAGGATCCAATAGGATCCCCGTGGAATCCATTTCCATGGATGATCTTCTACAAGGATCTACAATTTACATTATGTACCTCCTTTGTCCCTTTGTTTATATTAACTAGCTTTCACTTGATACTTGCTTTTTTGACCAAAAGTATGGTCATCTTGGAGTCCATCTCCATAGATGACCACTTTAAAAGGTCTATTTTGCTTACTTCCTTGCAAACCCCCCTCCCTATGTCGAAGATGCTCACCTTGGATCTCTTTCCTTGGATGAAAATCATCTAGACTCATAAAATAGGTCACACAAGATGTATAATATACGCTTGAGTATAGGTCTCAAGGATGGTCTTCTTATAACCACCTTAGAGACCTTCCTCTAAAGTTGATACATCTTGACCTAACTTTTCTTGTTAAATTACTTTTCATGTCAAAATCCCCCTTATCCCTATCAAATGACATGTTTTCAAAGTCCTAATGTACCCCTGGTATGGCTTGATTAGGTGGATTCATCACTTATGACCACTAATCAAAGTCTAGGGAAAGAGAGGACAAAATATGGATGCCAAAAATCCAAGCATTTCCTTCATTTTCTGCTTTCATTTACATTTCCAGTTAAGTCTTGTAAATCCAGTTAAGTTTCTAGAAATTACAGTGACTAAATTGGAAACTGTAAAAAATATTGACACCGCAGGCCCATCCGCGCGGATAAGATTGCAATACAGTCGCATCCACGCGGATGACATTGTCATCTACAAACAGTTTTTCCAGTTTTCTGTTATTTTCAGTTTAATAACTGTTTTCAAACTTTTTTCCAGTCCAGTCCTTTGTGTTTCCGTTATTTCCAGAAAACCCCTTTTTTCAAAGTCTTTTTTCAAAACACACACACACACACACAAAAGGTTTCAAGTGAGGAAGACTCATCATACGAGGCATTCCGGGTGCACGTCAAACGTCCATCCCGGAGTGTAACGTGACCTCCAAACTCATTTTCTCTAATTTTGGACATTTTTCAAAGTTTTGGCCCTTAAACTAAAAACGGCGTGGCGACTCCGTTGATTTTCAAAAATCGGGTACATCACAGTGGCGACTCCGCTGGGGACCTAAATAAGCTTTTTTTTTTTAAAAAAAAAAAACTCATTTTTCAAATAATAAATAAAACTTGTTTAAAATAATAATAATAATAAAAAAAGCTTTTGTGGGTCAAACTTCCGTCTCAACACTTGAAACTTTTATTTTTGTGTGTGTGTGTGTTTTTCCATGATGCGTTGTTATCGATTGGACCGTCCCGGAAAAGTCACAATTTTGACTGTCTGATCCATTTCCTTAACTATTTAAATTTTATGTGTTTATGTGCTTATGTACTTACATGTTTTTCAAAAAAAAAAAGATACTCAGTATATAAGCTGGAAACCATTAATCTTCCTCTTAAAACGCCTCCTTATGGGAGCCGGGGATAAGCTATGGGGGAACAACGCCACGTACTGATCTCATTTCAAAAAAAATTGTTTTCAAAAAAAAAAATCTTTTTTGCATGCATCATGCTTTTAAGACACATTCGAAAATTTCTGTTTTTACTCAAAAAGGAATGTAGACTGCCGCACACTACGGGCACGTTAACCGTACACTGCACACTACGTCCTTAACTCGAGAAATCTCAGTAGCAGCCTGGGAGGCTTTACTATGCCTCTCGGTGCGAGCAGGGGACAACCCAAACAGCCATTGGTTTACCCTCGTGTCGAACCTGCACTTGTTCGTGACACACTTTTTTCCGAGACTTGGTTGGTTTTTGTCCGGTCCGTGTCAGACCGTGTCAGTGTATACCCCGCGTAGGTCAAATCCTAGTCAAACCCTAGTCAACGTGCCAAGTCAGGATCCTCCGCGGACCTAACTCAGTCAAAGTGATGCTGGTTTTCCATCATGAACTTTAACTCGATCTTGACTGGGGCTCGGACTTTGACTTTGACCCGTGCGGTTTATGCACCGGATCCCGGTGTGACACCGAGTCATCAAGGATTAACGCCTAGTCCATGTTTAATTACTGCTTAACCAACGTAGAGTCAAGATCCCTTGTGGACTATTATTAGTCAAGGTCATGCCGGCTTTTCGTCAGGCACCTTAACTCGATCTTGACCCTCGACGTTGCCTTTGCCGGTAATTTACATTGAGTGCGTGTTAAGACTTCATGATCCACTAGACCTTAGGTTCATTTTCCTTTTCGGTCGGTGGAACCCGCTTGCCCTACGGAACCCTTGTTCGAGGTTACAGGTTGAGGGTCCGTAAGCGTAGTGATGGGTCCCACTGATCCAGGACTGAGAATAGCAAAAAAAAAAAAAGAGAAGTATTTTCCAACTACTTAGGGTTTAAGAAAATACGTTTTAAGTAAACTCAAACAAATAACTGCATGTTGAATGAGCCCTGAGCCCAAACACCTACCCCCTTTTTTCTTCAACTCCTAAAGTCTGAACCTCCCTTATTCTTCCTCCCGCAGCACCTCGCAAAGGTTGGGTACGGACACCGGGTCACCGTCTGGTCAGTTGGGAAGAATCAAGCGCATCGTCAGCTTCACCATTCACTTCAACTCCAGTTTTCAGAATGTCTGCATCAGCTGGTAACAATGGGGACAATACCACTCCGCCTTCCGAGATCCCTCAAACAGACTAGCTTTGGATTCAGTTGGTCGAACAGATGAGACTGCGACAGGAAGCTCAGGTGAACAACCTTCTGGAGGCTATTAGGAGCCACGGTTTGGCCGCCAGTCTCAACCCCGACGGTACTTTCACTGTGGAAGAGGAAGAGAATCCTACTCCCACTCTCGGTCGCCCCGAATATGTCAGGTTGCCACCACCAGCCTCCTATGTGACTACCGCCAGAACCCCTGCTTCTCGGTCTACAGGTCAGCCGGCCCCCAAGCAACAGTTCAAAATGCCGTCATCACAGTTTGATCTAAAGCAGCAGTCAAGGATGGCTCAGTTCGACTTTTATCAACAGCAGTCAAGTGTCCCTCCTCAGAATGGTAACAGTCAGGCAAATCCCGGCGCTTCCCAAGTTGTCCAAACAAATATCAGTAGAGGAAATGAGACTTTACTTCCAGGAAGCCTCCAAACAATGGAGGATGTATGGTTAGCCGTCAGGGATCTCGAGGAACGCCAGAATGAGCAGTAGGCCTGGATTGAAGAAGCCACACGTCATTTCGGAACCTTGACAATTCACCAGCTGACTGGAGCTCCCCTAAAGGACAAATACGTGCCTGCTCCCCCAGTTTCTAATGTCTCTCGTTACCCCTCGCGATCCAATCATTTGCTTCCAGGCGAGCCCATCAGCCACAATCTGAAGTCCCAATGTCCTCCAGAGAGGAACTTACCAAACCAGCATCTCGAGGCCCCGAATCCACCACCGGCTGTCAAACACATTTGGTGGGATGTCTGTGACTGCCCCGATTGTCTCGAGAGAGACTATCAAGATGAAATCAGTGAAGATTGTCCCCCACAAAGGAAAACAAAGCCCTCTTCCCAACAAAAGTTGAAGGCAAGATATGAAGCTGGTGATCCCGCAGTGGGAACCCTCAGAGAGCCATCCGGAAAATTTGATTACTATGTCATCTATTCCAGCAAATCTCCTCAGTCCAGCTCAACTCAAAACCACTCCACCTCAGCTTAGCTCGAGGCTCCGAATTCACCATCGACTGCCGAACACATTTGGTGGGATGTCTGTGACTGTCCCGATTGTCTCGAGAGGGACTATCAAGATGAGATAAACGAGGATCATCCTACCAAGAAGAAGAAATCCTCCTCTCAGCAAAAGTTGAAAGAAAGGTTCAAAGCCGGTGATACCAGTGTAGGGATACTCGGGAAACCATCAGGGAAATTCGACTACTATGTCCTCTACCCTAATGAACCTAAGCCGCGACACAGATGACTACGCAATCTTGAGGCTCGCGATCCAAGCACCAATAAAGAGTAGCTATGGTAGGGGCTACCCATCCTTAAATGAAAATGTTAAAATAGTCTCTTAGTCAACCTTCATAGGCTCTAGTATTTTCCTTTCACCTAAGTCCTTCGTGGACATCTGCTATTGTAGTCCATTATGGACATGGTAGTTAAACATCTAACTTCTGTATGAGTCTTTTTCTTTTCTCGCTAGACTCGAGACACTATTTTGCATTTAATGAAATGGTCTTATTTCAAATGATCACTCGTATTTCTCAATGCTTGAACTATGACGGCCTGAGCTCCTCACAATGAGGGGAACGTAGGCAACCAGAAATGGTCCGGTCATAAATGCATTTCAAACTGATGAAGGATCTTGGGCAGTCTTGTGATCATTTTGGATAAAACACGTTTTCAGATGTCTCGACGAGTCTTCTTTTTCTACATTATAGGGGAAGTAGAGCTAAACACTGATTTCTGTCAGCAAGGGCTTCCATACACCTTTCCACGTCTATGCTCTCTCAAAAGAGCCAAACCCCAAAATGAGTTCTTTTGTGCCCTCAGCAAATGAGGCCATCTTAAAAAAATGATGACACTCAGTATATAGGTTGGAAACCATTAAACTTACTCTTAAAACACCTCCTTATAGGAGCCGGAGATAAGCTATGGGAGAACAACGCCACGTACTAGTCTCATTAGTCTGTAATACAAATCGGGGACTCGCTTCCTCACCTTTTTGAAAACATGCCCTTGCAGGTATGCACTTCTAAAAATCTCTTTTGTCTGGTTGACTTATTGACTAAAGAAAATAAAGTGAATATAGAAGGATGGGTTGCCTCTTTCGCTACATGGCAATTCAATCTTCAATAGAGATGGGCCATTCAAAGAACGATGGCACAGTCCTTGGTTCAGAAACCTGTAACTTGGGAAGCAATCCAGAAGGCTGCCCAGTCAGAAGCCAATAATACTTACTATCCCCAAGCTCAGCCCCTCACTATTGTTAAGCTCCGGGAAACTCGTAACAAAATCAGTCAGAGCCAGTGGCCAGTTGCCAAACAAGCTCCTCCATTGACCCTAGCAGCATTGAAAGAATCCTGTAAAGAAGTAACAGATAAGCCAGAGGGAGAAGTGAACCTGTTAACCGGATCTGGGCAAATCAACCAGGGTAATCCCAAAACAGAAAAGAAGTCAGCAGATCAAGCACCCAGGGAGAATCATAACCCTTATGCCAAGACAACTGAAACTTCTGACCCCAAGAAAGAGGATCCTGTGCTCACTCAGTTGAAACAGACTCAAGCCAACATTTCTCTGTGGTCCTTACTCACCTCATCTTATCACCACAAGCTGAAATTGGAGGAAATTCTAGCCCGCACACTGGTCCCTATTGATGCTACCCCTAACAACGTGGTGCAACTAATTGGGAATATCCGCTACGAAAACATAGTTACCTTCACCGACCTTGATCAACCCCAGTTTGGAGTCGATCATAATGAACCTCTCTTCATCATGGTCTTGTTGGATGAACGATGCCTTCCTCGGGTCTTAGTTGACAATGGGTCTGAAATGATTATCCTCCCAGCAAAGATCATGAACCTGCTCAGCATCAAGCCCACAGATCTGAAGCCTTCCTCCCTTACAGTCAAGGCCTATGACTCAACGTCTCGTACAGTACTTGGTACTGCTACTTTGAACCTGGGGTTTGGCAAGAAGATGATACCTGTAGAATTCCAAGTCATTGATATCCCAATCACCTTTAATGCTCTTTTGGGAAGACCTTGGCTGCACCAAGTCAATGGGGTCGCTTCAAGCCATCATCAGTGTGTTAAGTTCATTTCAGATGGGGATCTAACAACCATTTACGGAGACCTAGTCATTCTGGAAGGCACTGACACAGGTGGAATACCCATCTTGGAAATCAAGCATGATTAAGATGGTTTCATGCTAACCGACTTCACAGTCGAATCTCCTAAAGCTCAAGTTTGCAATGTGGATCTGACTGTCACTCAAGACAAAATTCCTCCCGTCATGAAGATGATGAGAAAGATGAACTACCTGCCTGGTTTGGGTCTTGGGAAACGCCTACAAGGGACTCACAAGGTCATTGAGTTGAAGGAACAGAAAACTCGCCATGGCCTGGGATATGAGCCAACCTCAGGGGAGATTGCAAAAGAAAAGAAAATTGCTCAGAATAGGAGGGAAGCTTTTACAAAAAAGATCCCTTACGGTGGTCCCAAATCTCTCCCTTTCAGTCTTGACATGACTGACTACTTCATTAAGGGCACTCCACAGGTAGACAACTCCGCAGTCAAAGAGCCCACAGTCACGACCCTAATCCTAGGTTCTATTTTGAATCTTATTTAATCATATAATTGGATTTTATATCATATTATTATATGTTGCACTTTATTTGTAGATATTATGTGTTACTTAGTATTTTATCACTTATATGCTATTTTAAATATTAGAATAAAATAAAAACAATTATTTAATGACTTATTAAAATTTTTAGGAGTGTATAGTTAAATCGATAACTTTTGAAAATCGGTATTAACTTATTTTAATGCTTGAGGTTCTTAGGGGTAAAGAGTATAACCTAAAGGATTTAAGGTTGAAATGGTTTAGTTGATGGAGGAGCCTTAGTGTAAATATTAAATGTTTATCCTTAGGATTTCTAAAGAAGCTTCTTTATTTTCTTTTCTTTTAACAAATTCTTTCATCAGCAAGAAAGCTTGGACCAAACCAAACCCTAACCCTTTTTACTTAAAAATCTCCCATTTAATCTAGAAAAATCCCTTCGATGATCCGTTGGTTTCCTTGTGTTCGGGAGAAGAAGGAGCACCTTTCCATCCGATTAAAGTTTGCAAGTTTTAATATTTTTTTCAAGTAATTTATTATAATTTTCTTGAATTATATGCTCATTTAGTATTATAATGGATGTTGTTGTGTTATTAAGGGTTACATGGGATTTTGAAAGGATTTTCTTGAGGTTGGAAATGAAATTGGTGTTAAAATGATGAAAGAATGGGTTTGAGTAAATTGGAATGGTTTTGGGTGTGTTGAACTAGTGAGTTGGCTTTGGGGTTAAATGGAAAAAGGTTTTAGTAAATGTTGAACTGATTTTGGTTATAACATGGTAGTTAAGTGGAAAGATTAGTGGTATAATGGATTATAAGATGTTAATGGCTTAAGTGGAGGTTTTGCATGTGGGTTTTATCCATTTGAATTGTGTTAGAATGTGAGGAAATGGTTTGAAATAAAATTAGTTGAAGCTAAGTTGTGGTACTGATGTTTGGAGAAAAGGTTATAAGCCAAAGTTGGATGAGGTTGATGAGTTGGTGATGTGCTGCTCTGTTTCTATTTTCTGGGTAAGGGCACGAGTCGTGCCCATGAGCACGAGTCGTGACCCTGCCTTGTCCAGTCATGTGACCGTTTATGCCCATGTTGTGCCTTGTCGTGCCCCTTAGGGGACGACTGATTCTGAAGGGGTATAAATGGGGCACGAGTCGTGTCCTACCCTGTTGACTCTGAACCATTTTCCAAGCTTTAGAAACCTAATCTACCTAGTATATTATGGAACCCTCTTTGACTATAATTAAAGTACAACTCTTTAGCATTACTGTGATATCTTAATTGGTCAAAATGGATATGAGGAAGAGGTTTAAATATAGTGTGGAATATAGGTGAAAGACTTGATTTTAGCTTAACCAAAGTTAGTCAAAACTTAGTAATTTGAACTTGCACCTTTATAGAGGTTACTCATGGTTATATATGGAACACTACCATCAAAGTACAATGTTGAATAACAAAATGAGATATTAACATTTCAATTGTGATCATTTGAAGATGTTTAATTGATTGGTTAAAGTAAGTTGGAACCATTGAACCTAATTTGGTTATTATCATTATACCATGGTTGATAAATCCTTGAATTACTATTATAAGTGTGTAGTCCTTATGTTTTACACCTTATGCATTGTTTGACATCTTTATGATGTGCGGAGTTAGGGTTCCCTACTTTGGAATCCTAAGTTGAATTGATTTGGTTCAAGGATAGTTTAGCCTTAGTGCTACTTGTTATTGATACTTGTTATCATTGTGCTATCATTGTGATATGATATATTGGTATGGTTCCCTACTTTAGAATCATTGTTTGTTATAAGCAAGTAGGTTGTACTGTGCTTATGTTTAAAGTTCAGCTGGTACTTGATTGTTTGGGCAGTGGTATGGGATTATAATGGCACCCGAGTCGAGTTCATTATGATCCATACGCTGGTTCCTTTTTCCCTTCCATTGGCCATGGTTTGGGTAGTGGACTAGCTCGGCCCTTTAAGGGTGAGGCTCTAGTTTCACTTCGGGATATGACTTTGTGTCATTTTCACCCGTTTGTTGTTATTGTGATTGGGTTCCGGGACCGCTTCTTCAGCTGTTGATGCTGCTCAGATTGGGATATCCATTTGTGATTGTTATATCCATTTGGGATTAAACCTTGGCTCAGTATCCTTCTAAGTGTTACATTATGCATTTATGAATTATATATATATATATATATATATATATATATATATATATATATATATATATATATATATATCTTTCTTTATGTCATAAGAATGTGATATATATATATGATAATTGATTGTTATATGCTTCCATAATGTGATTGCATGTCATATTGCTGCATATATAATAACTTGCTGAGATTTTCTCACCCCGTCCTTTTATTACTTTCTTAGATAGAGCCGAGCCAGGGGCTAAGCTACGTTGAGCAGAGAGGGCACCTAGTGGGGATTGTTTTGAGGAAGGTATTTTGTAAGGTTACATTACGTAAATGTATAACCTTGGGTAGTATTCCGAGACTATAACCTGTTATCCTTATTTTGAAACTTTTAAAGGATTGTAAATATTTTTAAATTTGGAACTACGTTCCGTGGTTTGTAAATTAAGTGTGGTTGGTTTTCAAATAGTGTGAACGTGGTGTGAGATACTATTTTAAATTTGGAACTACGTTCCGTGGTTTGTAAATTCAGGGGAACCAAAGCCAACCCCGTGCGAAGAATGTTCCTCGACTTACCTAAAATACCTGGTGGCTACTACCACCATGAAAAGTGAGTATACTTTCAAAGGAGTGCCAGAGCCGGTAAAGCAGTTTGAGAAGCTCAATGAGGTCCTCCCGACAGTGGAAGAGGCCACAAAAGATAAGTTTGAACTGGTCATGCCAAAGGCCAAGACTCCAGAGTTCTCCCTAGATGAATGGGATGGTCCCGTCATGCAGCAAATGTTTGGGGAGGAAATACACATTCCAGACCTAATCGACCTGGGTTCAGTGAAAGAAATGATTGCGATAATTGAAGCGGGAGGACAAAAGTCGTTGGATCCCTGAGCCATGGTCATGCAGTCTTCCATACCCTTAAAGAATTGGGAGACTCTCTCCGGTCCGTCCGTGAGCAAAGAAGAAATGATCACAAAGCTTGGATTGGTCCATCATCCCCTTGTGTCCACCTATCTCAAGTCCTTTGAGTCTCTTGTCATCGAATTTGAGTCCTTAGAGTCGTCTGATGGCCTTACGCCAGAAGACTACGAAATTGTAGCCAATGCTGTACTTCCTTTTGCTCTGAATGAAATGATCGACCTTTCTGAGTATCCCCTGATCTCCACTTTAACTAATGATAAATTAACTAATAACTTAAAAACAGTTAATAATGATTCACTAGATAATGATGCAGACACTAAACGAATAATACATTAAAGAAATCTTTAAGCAGGTTTTCGAGAAATAGAAAAACCGAGCCCAAGCTGCCGAGGAGGTTTTGACTCGTGTGAATCTGGGGACTACAGAAGAGCCTAAAGAGATGCAGATTGGCAGTTTCTTCGACGAGGCCGAACAAGCAACCCTGACTGAACTACTCAAGGAATTTGTGGACGTGTTTGCATGGTCTTACAAGGATATGCCTGGCCTCGATCCCTCCATAATAGAGCACCGGATATCGTTGGACCCCGAAGTCAAGCCAGTAAAGCAAAAGCTAAGAAAAATCAAGCCCGAATGGTCGTTACAAGTAAAAGAAGAAATTGAGAAGATGCTCAAAGCGGGATTCATCCAGGACATTGAATATCCCACCTGGCTCTCCAACATCATAACAGTCACCAAGGCTAACAGAAAAGTCCGATGTTGCGTGGATTTCAGAGATCTCAACAAAGCCAGCCCAAAGGACGACTTTCCCCTGCCCAACATTGACATGCTGGTAGAATCCATGGCCAACTACGAAGTCAAGTCTTTCGTTGATGGTTTCACCGGCTACAACCAGATCAAAAAGAAGACCAGGCTAAGACAGCTTTCACTACTCCCTGGGGGACATACTGCTACACAATCATGCCTTTTGGTCTGAAGAACACTGGGGGTACCTATCAGAGGGCAGCCACTGCCCTGTTCCATGACATGATTCATAAAGAAATTGAGGTCTACGTAGATGACATGATAGTCCACTCCAAAGGATCCGACGGCCAGCACTTCATCGATTTGAGAAAATTCTTCGACCATCTCAGAGAACATTCCATGAGGCTGAACCCAGCTAAGTGCTCCTTCGGCGTCAAGCGAGGTAAGGTGTTGGGGTACATGGTAACTGAACGGGGAATTGAAGTAGACCCTCAGAAGATCAAAGCCATAGTCGAGATGAAGCTGCCTCGAACACTGACAGAAGTCAAATCTTTCATGGGAAGGCTGCAGTACATAAGCCGCTTTGTGAATCAACTAACCTCCATCTGTGAGCCATCTTTAAGCTGATGAAGAAAATCACATGCACTGAATGGACCCCAGAATGCCAGTTCGCTTTTGAGAAGATCAAGGCATACCATGTGAATCCCCCAATCCTTTGTCCCCCACATCGGCAAAAGCCACTACTGCTATACCTGACTGTCACAGACACGACAAAAGCCAACTACTCAGTTTGCGAGAAAACCTGCGCAGGTCTAGTATGGGTAGTGGGAAGTTGAAGCACTACATGCAGTCTCACTCAGTGCAATTGGTCTCAAGGCTGGATCCCATCAAATACCTGTTCGACAAGCCCTCCCTCTTCATAAGATTGGCAAAATGGTCATTCTTTCTGGCCGAATACGACATCACTTATGTGACAAGAAAATCCGTGAAGGGACGGATAATGGCAGAACAACTGGCTGACTTCCCAAGTGATGAATGCCAGGGACCTGAACCTCAATGACAAGAAAATCGCTGGAAACTCTTTTTTGATGGGGCAGCGAACAGACGGGGGAATGGGATAGGAATGCTCCTGGTCGACCCCACTGACGAACATACTCCCATAGCCGTAAAGCTCAATTTTGAAGTCACTAACAATGCCGCCGAATATGAAGCCTGCATAACGTGATTGGAGGCCGCTTTAGAAAGGAACATCAAGGAGTTAGAAGTATATGGTGACTCCGCCCTCATCATTAACCAAGTGTCTAACAAGTGGAAAACAGTGGATCCGGGTCTACAAAAGTGCCATGCTTATATGGAAGACCTCGTGGCCTAGTTCAAGGAGGTCAGCTTCCACTATCTGCCCAGAGATCGCAATAGGTTCGCAGATGCCCTAGAAACACTAGCCTCTCTTGTCGAAATACCCGAAGGAAAATCAGTCAAACCCTTCAGGGTTAGGAGAAGAGAAAACCCAGCCTACTATTTTGAAATTGAAGCACGCAATGAACCAGTAGATGACCCGTGGTATGCTCAGATCTACCAATACTTGAAAAGCGGTGAAGCCTCTTTAAAAAACAAAGACGGGGAATACAAAGAAGGAATCAAGGCAAGAAGTATGATAGCTCTGCAATGCCTGGCCTCCCACTACGTCCTTCTGGGAGATACGCTATACAAAAAGCGTTACCGGGGTCCCCTCTTATGCTGCATCAGCAAACAAAGGGCTACCGAGATAATGAATGAAGTACATGGTGGTACTTGTGGCCCCCACGTGAATGCTCAAGCCTTAATGCAAATCATCCTGAGAATGGGCTATTTTTGGATCTCTATGGAGACGGATTGCATCCAGTTCGTGAGAAGCTGCGACAAATGTCAGAGCTATTCAAATCTCAACCATTTGCCTCCACACGACCTCTACTGCATGATAACCCATTGGCCTTTCGTTACCTGGGGAATTGACGTCATCGGCAAGGTTACACCACCAGGAAGCAACGATCATGAGTTCGTCCTGGTAGCCATAGATTATTTCACCAAATGGGTCAAGGCCTAGTCTTACAAGGTCCTTAATTCTAAGAAGGTGGCCCTCTTTATCAAAGAAAACATCGTGTACAGATACGGGTTGCCAGCTGAAGTGATTTCTTACAATGACTCTCATTTTGAG